>CAKOAT010206821.1:1057-35571 GCA_932364175.1 Eruca vesicaria subsp. sativa
GGCGGTTTCGGTTTTTCGCGGTTTTGCAAAACGAGTTCTCGAGTTTTATAAAACGATCTTTCGAATTTTATAAAACGATCTTCGAGTTTTTATAAAATGATCTCTCGAGTTTTATAAAACGATCTTCGAGTTTTATAAAACGATCTTCGAGTTTTTATAAAACGATCTTCGAGTTTTATAAAACGATCTTCGAGTTTTATAAAACGATCTTCGAGTTTTTATAAAACGATCTTCGAGTTTTATAAGACGATCTTCGAGTTTTTATAAAACGATCTCTCGAGTCTTATAAAACGATCTTCGAGTTTTATAAAACGATCTTCGAGTTTTTATAAAACGATCTCTCGAGTTTTATGAAACGATTTCTCGAGTTTTATAAAACGATCTCTCGAGTTTTATAAAACGATCTCTCGAGTTTTATAAAACGATCTCTCGAGTTTTATAAAACGATCTCTCGAGTTTTATAAAACGATCTCTCGAGTTTCATAAAACGATCTCTCGAGTTTTATAAAACGATCTCTCGAGTTTTATAAAACGATCTCCCGAGTTTTATAAAACGATCTCTCGAGTTTTATAAAACGATCTCTTGAGTTTTACAAAATGATTCTCGAGATTCATAAAACTGTTGCGTTTACGTGTTTGCGGGGAATTTTGGCTATTGATTCCGTCGTACCGAATTTGACCCCAACAATTTCCTAAGAGGCAGAGGGAGATGTACATTATCCATGACCCCACTATTCTAATTTAAAGGAATGATCACACATTGTGGAAGCGAGGGAGAGGTACATTACCCATGACCCCACTATTCGCCTACACTTTGCTAGAAAAAGCTACAAAAGTAGAAAGATCAATAAGATGAGCATTTGTTGTTCATTGGGATTGACATAAAAAAAAAAAAGAAGAAAATTTGGGATTCAGGAAAGGAAAATATAGGGAGAAAAGAAACCATAATAAGACTGCATGTTTACTTAGATATCTGCTGGGGCGAGAGTCCACGTGTCCTTTGATCGATATTCCCAAGGTAAAGCCTGCACTTTCAATTTATGCATAAATGAAACCGGCAGAGGGGATAGACAAACATGATCATTAAGTTGTGGGTTAGTTGAATTTGGTTGCTAAGTTAGGATATTGTGTAATGTACTTCTGAGATTGATAGATATTTGAAGTGGCTGGCAATAAGTAAATAGGTTATGGTTCTAAGTTTAGAATTATAGGAGCTTCCGCCTTTCAAACCTTTTCTAGACCAATGTTCTATTAATTGCTTGAGGACAAGCAAAAGGATAAGTCAGGGCGGAGTTGATATGTCATGGATTTTACCCACTTTCAACCATGATTTATATATGTTTTTGGAAACAAAAAAATATTTCTAGTGTCTTTTTAGAGCTTTTACAGGTTCAGGTACTCATTGGTTTAAACTAGCCATTATGGAGCTAAAATGGAGACTTTATGAAGATATGAGCAAAACGATGTTAAAGATATCAACCGACGTACGTTGAGAACAATCGACCGATAAGAGATTACCCGTATTGTCCGATTGAAGACATTCACCATCGATCGATACAAAAGTCCTCCGAGTGATTAAATAAAGATTAGAAGCCCTAATTACTTCACAAGAGTTTTAATAATTAAAATTTAAGTCCATGGCCGCCTATTAGGCTATATCAAGAGGGTTTTTGTACTAGTTTAGACAGACTTCTCTAGAGAGATCTTTTTAGACCTAATTTGGGGAGAAGCATCTAGCTATACTTTGAGAAGAGCTTAGGAGTAGAGAGAGAGATCCGAACTATAAATCAAGAGAAGATCTTGAACTCCCTTGTTTCTTTATTGTTTCTCTTGCTATTATTATCTTAAAAGCATTATTCAAACCATTATGACTTTGTCTTTCATGAATATGTTTGAGTAGTCTCTCTTGTTAGATTTAGGTTTCTCATTAGGGTTGACTCATGCATTGAAAATGAATCACTACTAGGGTGTTTAAAATATAGTTCTTCATCTAGTCATCATAAATGCTAATGTTAAGGATTGATATCCCTTATCTTTGATTTTAGGATCAATATGGACAAGTGAGAACTTGGCAATTACCTGAAATCTAAGTTAATTTAGTGAAGGCTAGAGAACCGTTCCAAACTTGTTACTAGAGCTCGCTGGAAGCGATATCGTTCGACGGGATAATCATCTTGTCGACCGATATAGCAAAAATTCATCGATTGATATTTCTATTGAACATCGATCGATACTTTCTTACGGTCATCGAACGATAGTTGTTGACCCGAGGCCCAATAGAAGTTAATTCTTTAGATTAAAACCTTAAAAGTTTGAATCCATAACTATGAACTATAAAATCCTTTTATAACTTGCATGTTTGTCATACCTGAGAAAATACCTAAGTCTAACTACTTTCTTTCCTCTTAACAAATCAATCAATCGAGCAATTACTTGCTCATCTTTTAAGTTACTGTTTAAAACTTTATGTCTAGCTTTATTTAAAAGACTAAATAATCTGTTGTGTAATCCTAGAGTCTCTGTGTATTTGATCCCTAAGTACTACAATTGGACCTCTTTTGATGAGAGTAATTCACTCCTTAAGATAATTTGAGTGATATCACCTATGTACCTCGTTTTGAGGATCAAGTCATTCGTAGTTCGTTTTTGTCCGAACAAAAGTTGCCCTGGGGCGTGTGTGCTCGGGTGAGTAAAATTGGTCGGGACGCATTTACTATGTTGGTTGCGGAATATGCGTTACCTCGGGAAAAAGTGGCTTGGGGGCGCATTTTCTCGATAGGTGTATATATGATTATATATATATCTTTTTTTTGAGGACGAGAAGGCTCTAGACGTAGTAACATTTGAGGTTTAGCGAGTTCCATGACCGCGGGATCAGCTCGCCTGTGGATGTTTCAAGTCGGTACACTCCTGGTTTGTTGACCTTAGTAATTTTGTAAGGGCCTTCCCAGTTGGCTCCTAATTTTCCGGCTGTCCATTCCTTTGTGTTCTTAAACACTTTTCGTAACACGAGATCCCCGAGCTCTAGTGGTCGCGAGTGAACCTTCTTGTTGTACTCTGAATTTGATTATGGTAATTTTGGATTCTAAGCAATGCTTGGTCGCGGCGTTCTTCGAGCTGGTCCAAGGCGTGGAGCATCATTTCCTCGTTAATTTCCTCTGTCTGTAGGAGCTTTGCCCGTCGGAGGCTCATGACGTTAACCTCGGCTGGTGCCATTTCCTTGACTCCATAAGTGAGAGAGAAAGGTGTTACTTTGGTTGCTCCTCGTGGTGTCGTTTGGTACAACCAAAGGACACCGTCTAATTCGTCGGCCCATAAACCTTTCTTGAGATCTGGACGCTTCTTGGTACCGTCGAGAATTTTTTTGTTAGTTGCTTCCGTTTGGCTGTTCCCCTGCGGGTGTCTCGGGGTTGAAGTACTTAGCCGAATTCTCCAGCGGACACAGATGCCTCGGAACTTGTTGGAGATGAATTGTGACCCATTGTTCGTGACAATCTCGTATGGGATCCTGTGGCGGAAAATGATGTTTTTCCATACAAATCCTTGCACCTCGTTATCGGTGACGTGGATAAAGGCTTCGGCTTCGACCCACTTAGTGAAATAATCGATCATGACAAGTATGAAACGTTGTTGTCGGGAGCTCGGCATGGGACCGATGATGTCCATCGCCCACCGCATGAAGGGATATGGTTCTGTGGTTGTCTGGAGTAACTCGGTGGGGCGGTGGATTGTGTGGGCTTGTCAATGGCACTTGTCGCAGCGACGGGCATAAGACTCGCAGTCGGCCACCATTGATGGCCAGAAGAAACCAAGACTTTTCACTTTTAGTGCCAATGCTCACCCGCCTGAATGAGGGGGCCGCAGATATGCGGGAGTGGGAAACTATCTTTGGGGCAAGCCTTGTTGAGGTCGGTAAAGTCAACCCAGACGTGCCACTTTCCGCTTATCTTCTTGACTACCACCGGGTTAGCGAGCCACTCAGGATATCAGACTTAAACAATTGATCCGGCATCTAGGAGGTGATCGACTTCGTTGTTGACTGCTTTTGCACGCTCGGGACCAAGCCTTTTGTGTTTTTTCTTAACTGGTTTAAATGTCGAGTCAACATGGAGCTCGTGAGTGTTAATCGTCGGATCAATGCCCTTCATGTAAGATTTGGTCCATGCGAACTTGGAAGCGTTTTGTCGGAGGAAGGCGACGATGCGTTCCTTCATCTCGTCCAGTAGGTAGGCTCCTACCCGAACTATCTTGCTCGGATCGTTTTGTCGACAACTACCTCGGCGATTTCTTCTTTCTGTGGGTAAATTTTGTGAACGAGCTTCGCCACGACGTTAACGTGAGAATTCTCCTGCCGGAGCTTCATGGTGGCGACCAAGAGTTCACAAGCCACTTGCTGATGGCCTCGTAGCGTACGGATGCGACCATCATTTCCATGAAATTTTACGCATTGGTGTAGGGTGGACGAAATCGCCTTTAGTGAATGGAGCATGGAGTCCCGAGTAGGACATGGTAAGAGGCGACAGTATTGATTACCAAGAACTTCACGGCCTTCGTTACTCCGCCTGCGTAGACAGGAAGACGGATTGTTCCTATCATTTCTTTGGAAACGCCATTGAAGCCGTGAGCGTTTGGTTAGAGGGCTTTGTTATGGTATTTTTGTGTAGGGTCGTTTTAGTACAACGGAACAAAAGAAGGTTCGAGTTAAGATGGAGAGAAGCGAAGATGTTCGTGAGAGGCAAGGAGAAATCAAGAGATCAAGACAAGAACAATAGAGAAGGAGACGTATTATTAGGTATTTCGAATGGGGGCTACAATGTTGGTGTATGAACCCTAATTCTAGCCGCATCGATCTAGTCTCTCAATCTCTAAGTGTCGATCCCTTATTCTAGGGTTTGGGTTCCCCTTATATAGATGTAGATGTCGGCTTGCATTAGGTTAAACTCTTCCATATTGACAAATATGGGAGAGTTTCCTTGTATGGAGAACTTCCATTTTACTCAAGGGCCGGTTTGTAGAACAGGGGTCGGACCCGGGGAACCTGAAGGCAGGGTCCGGGCCCTGGGTCCCTTTGGAGCCGGGGTCTAGAGGCTGGTGTCCAGCCCGGGGGCTGGAGGACTCTGGTGCCTGGATATTTTTTCCCAACAATTTGCCCCTTATTCCTTGATTTCTTTGATGGAATCAAGGGATAAAGTGTGTATAGGTGGACCGGAGTCGCTTTATCTCAGCAGATTCCCCTTAGGTAAGACATCGCTCTGAGGCGCCCTATCCTCCAGGTCCTCTTGTAGGTCGGAACCGTGTTTGGAGCCTGGAGTAAGTCGAGTTTCCATTGGTAAAATGATGTTCTGTAGGCACTTCAGGGCCGGTGCCTCTGGGGATTTGATGACGCAGGGCCGCAAACTTTAGTTTAGGGGATGTTTTATGCTTTTTGGGCCTAGGAAGCCCTAGCTGCTTGCGTTGATTCGATGACGTCCTCCTAATGCGCCGCTGTTTCGTTTCCGGTTGTAACGAAAGAATGGGAAACTTCTTACTTCCGCTCCCTCTTTTTCCTCTTTTTCAAATTTTCTGCTTCTGTGAAGGAAAACTCTTCCCTTTTTTGGGGTCGCTTGAGGGTTTTGGTCTCAGGAATATATTGCGACCTTTTCCCATGGAGAAATATCATCCGAAATCCATTCTTTCGGCCTTGAGACAATGAACAATCAGGTCAATCTTTCGTTATTTTCTTCTTCTTGCGTCGGAGGACATGTTAGGCCCCGTCGTGTCTCTTCCAACCCGTTTTCTTCTCCGGTGCCATCGCCGGGAGTCGCCTTTGGAACAGATGAAGTGGTGATGCCTCAGGCTCCTCTACGGTGCAGGCTTTTTTTGTTTGCCTCATGAAATAGGTGATGACGGTCCTCGCTCGAGTGTCGGGGCGGGAGACTTAGCTAGGATTCGTAGGAGGTACTTAATTCCTGATTCGATGGGACTGAGGTGTGCCAGAGAATTCGAACGTGCCTCGGATGGTAGTGTTGATGAGATGGCCGTCTATGAAGCTTATCTGGAGGCCGGCTTTAGAGGTGTCGTTCCATCCTTGGTGGCGGAAGTGTCGTCTTATTTTGGCTTCTCCCCTTCGCTGCTGACTCCATCATCGTGGAGAATGCTGATTGCTTTTCAGGTGTTGGGAGAAATTTATGGTGTCCCACTAGGAGTGTCCGAAGTCTTATATTCCTATAGCTTCGTTCCTTTGCGAAATAAAGGAGACATGTATCAGATAGGGTCCCGAGAAGGAGAGGCCTTGGTAAATGAGCCTCTGCGTGGTGTTCGTGGCAGCTTCCCTTTTGATGATTCATGGGATAGGAAGTACATGTTTATGAAGGTCGATGGGTCCCCTGATTACCCGTTGTTTTGGCGCTCCGTTGTTAGTTTCTGGGATAGGAAGTACATGTTTATGAAGGTCGATGGGTCCCCTGATTACCCGTTGTTTTGGCGCTCCGTTGGTTAGTTTGTGGGAGCTTTCTTTGAGTGACTTTCCTTTGTAGCTTTCTCATTGTGTTGTTTGATTTGCAGATGTGGCGAGGCCTGTAGATTCTCCCGGTGAAGTTTCGGCGAAATTGGCCCTCAGTATCCCAAAATGGGTGTCCTTTTTAGTGAGCCCGGCTGCTTTGTGTCACATGTCACGTTTGGGGTAGGAAATCCTTTAGCTTTATCGACTCCTGGCGGTCCATGTCTTTTATTTAGTCATGTTTTGGTTTCCAGGTGAGGTTCCCAAAGCTTCTGTTCATTCAATATACGATGATTATCTTAGAGCTAAAAACGGGAGAAGACGGCCTTTCAGCATGCCCATACCGCGACAAGCTCCTGCAGGTTCTGCATCAACCGTTCCCTCCTGCTTTCCTGCCCCGAGGTATCCTGGTGATGTCAACCCGATGGGTCGTCATGTTCCCTTGCACGAGGAGGTTCTTTTCCTTCGTGCTCAACTCCGGGATATAGCTTCTTATCACGCTGTAGCAGTGCAGCGAGCTAGGGCATTCGCCCGCTAGGAGCTTATGAAGGAATGGTCGGAGGGGTTCTCTAACCGTTGAGATCTGGTGGGAAGAGCATCGTCGGCTACTATCCCTAGGAGGAGGAGGAAGCCAAGCAGTAGGAGTTCCTCGGGCATCCTTTCAAGGGGGGCTTTAGACCCGGATTTTTGTTTTTACCTTTTTTTATGAAGCTTTATTATTATGTACCCCTTGTTGACGCTTTTGTCACGAGGTGAAGTCTTTGTTTTCTTTTGGTTGCCTTAATAACAATGATCTCCGTCTTTTTCTTGAGAATCACGTACTTTGCTTTGTTTCTTCTCGCCTCCTTCTATTGGGTGATTAGGTAGGACTGCTTGACTTGAACACGATGTAGATTCCATCAAATGCTTTAGAATACCAGCTTTAGCTATATTGAGGTCAATCCCAGGTAGTATACGAGTTCAGACCTTAGGCAGTGTGGAACTTGTAACTTTCAATATTAAGGACCCGGGGGCCTTTAGGGGATTCTAGGAACCTGAGACCTTCGGTTGGACCCTGCATTCTTTCACTTAGATATGGAGGTAGGAGGGCTCCTTGTGAAAGCAGGAACTCGTAGTTCTGAAATGACGGGCTCGTTGTCTGCACCTGGAGGTTCCGATTGGGCCCGTAGGCTTGGTATTCCGACCCGAGGATTGGAGCCGCAGATCTATAGCTTGGCCCAGAGGACGACAGTGTAAATTTCTGAATTTTGAACACTGCAACTCGGAAGCTCATTCTTTAATCCTGAGGTTAAGTACTTGACTGCAGGAGCTTAAGTCAGTTGCTTGGGACCCTAGTGTCTGTCCTGTAATTAGGGATGTTTAAACGGGTTAGAAGCCCACGGGCTTAACGGGCGGATTGTAAACGGGATGAGCCCGTACCCGTTTAATTATCGATTAAATCATAACGGGTTCTTACAGGGTCGGCCCGTTAAAAGTGTTTATTAAACGGGTTTACCCGCGAATAAAAGGGTGCCCGTTTATTTTTATTTTATTTTATTTTTCAGATAAGAAAACGGCGTCGTATACTTGTATTGTATTAGGGTTTCTTCCAGATTAGAAAGGTTGCCGACCTTACTTTTTTCTCGATCTCTCTACTCGATCTCTCTCCTCTAAACGAAGCGACCACCATAAGCTCTCTCTCCTCCGCCACCACGAGCTCTCTCTCTGATTTGCAGACCACCACCACTCTCTCTCTCTCTCTCTCTTCTCCAACGCAGACCACCACACCGCTCTCTTCTCGATCTCCGACAATCCCGTATCAACTCTGTTTAAACCAAGTATATAAGAATCATCTCTTGTTTAGCTGTTAGCCTGTTACTTGAATGATGTGATGGGTTAATGGGTTTTGTGTGATTAGAGTTCTGTTCTCTGGTTAAGGGGTTTGTTTTGAAATTAACAATTTATTCTCAAAGAACTGTGTTAATATTTAATGGCGTGATGGTTAATGGTTAATGGCGTGATGTTTTGTGTACAGTGTTAGTGTTAGTTTTGTGGCAGTGTTAGTACGTACATTGACTTAGTTTTGTGGCAGTGTTAGTTTTGTGAGGATACGTGGTGGCTGAGAGCACATGAGCGTTGAACGTTTTTCCACCGGTTCTCATGTGATTCTTAATAGCTTAAGACAGAAATAAGGATAGCTCCAAACTGTCTCATCCACTTGTGTCTCATAATGATGTTGTTTTATGTTTCTTTTTTTTTTGTCATTTTGCTTTTTCTTTGCCCTTTGAGTTTCTCAACGTGGTTGCTGAGATTAGTTTCAGATTTTTCAGTTTTTTTATATGATAATATGAATATATTCTAATCATTATAATGTGTTGTTTTTTTATTGACTTCTCTGGTATCTTTTAACGTGCAATGAGAATGAGCACGGGTGAAAAGGTAACATAATTTTAAGTTTTGGAAAATCAA
Organism: Eruca vesicaria subsp. sativa; assembly: GCA_932364175.1. Lineage (NCBI taxonomy): Eukaryota > Viridiplantae > Streptophyta > Magnoliopsida > Brassicales > Brassicaceae > Eruca > Eruca vesicaria. The sequence continues at coordinate 9,984 of CAKOAT010206821.1, forward strand.
GATTTTCAAACAAGGTTAATATCAACTCTTGGTTACGATTTAATAACAAGACATCTGTACATAGAATTAAAAGTCTATGAGTTGTGTCAAAAAAAAAGTCTATGAGTTGCAACGTTCGAGTTCGAAACTCGTGAATACTAATCCCACAAGCTTGTAGTTTTAATGTAAAGTCTATGGTTAGGTGAGTGATTGGTACTATTTATCAACCAGACAATTCAATTCATAGCAGTTATTAGACTACCGTTTCTTAGTTTTTAAAGTCAGTCATTAATCAAACCATTTATGTTTGGTGTGTTCAAATAAATTTGTTATAATAATTGTGTGTTGAAACAATTTTTTTTGGCAGAGATGGAGTATGGGTCACTTTTGAGATTAAGAGAGGAGGAAGAAGTTTATGTAATGGTTTGCAGTTTTTTTCTTTTTAATTTCAGACATAAGATTAATGTTAAAACTGTTTGTTGTATCATTTTATGAGTTTCAGATATTATGTACTCAAGATAGTGTTTTATTGTATTTCACTTTATAATAAGATGGTTATAAATATATATTAGGTACAAAAATCATGTTCATTACATAAAGAACAAGTGAAATATTTATAATTGCATTTAAAAACAGATACATGTTAAAATATAAAATTGCATTTCAAAAAAAAAAAGCATTTTGTGGGAAATTAACGTTGAATAATGTTTGTTAAACAAGATTCAGAAAAAGGCTAAATGGGCTTAACGGGCCTAAACGGGCAATAGTTAAATAAACGGGTTATTTTTAAACGGGCTTAAATGGGTAACGAGTCTAAACGGTCTATATATTAAACAGGCCTAAACGGGCAGGGCTTAAACGGGACCGGGTAGCCCGTTTTAACATCCCTACCTGTAATACAAGGATGGTTTTTCAGAACCCTGAGGTTTTATGAGCAATTCTAAGGTACTTGACATGGACCCGGAGGTGAGTAGATAAGAGATGTAAAATTCAGGATTTTGAACATCGGGGACCCTGGGGTCGGCCTCTGAGATCGTTGTTTTGAGATCGTGTTCTGCCTCCCTTAGGTAGGCCACTACCGATCTTAAGTGAGAATGTAAAATTTGGGATTTTGAACATTCATGGCCCGGAGGCTTGTTGGATCGTATTCTGCCCCCTTAGGTGGGCCACTACCGATCTTATGTAAAAATGTAAAATTCAGAATTTTGAACATTTGGGTCCCGTAGGCCCGGTGTCATCGAGATCGTATTCTGCCCCCCTTAGGTTGGTCACTACCGTTCTTGGGTAAGGATTCGCATTCTGCCACTTGGGCCACTATCGAGATCCTGTCATGCTGCACTCTGCTCTCTTGAGAAAGCCACTCTCAGTCTTAAATGATTGTGCTAGGGTGGGTCTACTGGGAAGTAGTTATCCATGCACCAGACTTGCTGCTTTCCACGTCTGGATAAGCATGATAGAAGTGCTCCCGGGGTTTTGTGCACCGTCTGCTCCCTGAAACCATGGGGCTGATCTCAGTACTCTGCAGTTATACGTCATGCCCCCTGCATCTCGTGTAGCTCATAGCGTGTTTGATGCGGGGATCGAGGAACTAGTACGTTTGGCCCCCTTGTAGATTACGGCTCTCCCATTCCTCCTGCTGAGTCCTGGAAATCCACTTCGGATTCCGGGATTGGAAACATGGATGGTGAGAATTCAGCGACGAAGTCAGCGAGGACTTGTGATTTGATGGCTGTAGCAGGTTTGAAGACTACGTCATATTCCCCAAGCTCAATCGCCCACTTTGCGAGGCACTCTGACACCTCTTTCTTGTGGAGGACGGCTTTTATGGGGAATGAGGTGATTACCATGATATGATGGGCCTGGAAGTATGGCCGGAGCTTGCGGGCCGCCGTAACCAGTTCTAGTACTAGCTTTTCGAGGTGGCTGTAGCGAGTTTCTGCGTCCAAAAAGGACTTACTCACGTAGTAGACAGGATGTTGTTTCCTTTCTTCCTCTCTCTCGAGGACACCGCTTACTGCATGCTCGGACACAGGATGTTGTTTCCTTTCTTCCTCTCTCTAAGCGCCTAGCATGACGGACCCCGAAACACGTTATCCGACACTCGAGAAGATGGCCTTGGCAGTCATCACAGCCGCAAGGAAGCTAAGACCATACATCCAGTCGCATACGATCGAGGTCCTCACCGATCTCCCTCTTCCGTACCGTCATGCAGAACACCAATCAGTCAACACGTTTATCCAAATGGGCAATCGAACTCAGCGAACATGACATCATCTTCCGAAACCGGACAACACTCAAGTCGCAAGTCTTAGCCGACTTCATGGTCGAATTATCACCGGAGCTCACGCAGGATCTAGCCTTTCCAAATAGCAACTGGATTCTGCATGTCGACGGCTCGTCGACGAACAAGGGATCCGGAGCAGGGGTCCAACTGCAATCCCCAACTGGCGAGTAGATCAGGCAGTAATTCCGACTCGGCTTCGCCGCCTCGAATAACGAAGCCGAGTACGAATCGCTCAATGTCGGGCTACGCCTCGCACAAGCTGTTAAAGCAAAGCGTCTAAGCGCCTACTATGACTCTCAGCTCGTCACAAGCCAACTTCCATGGTTTCCTTCATGTGGTTTACCAGGGATTTTAAAATGAGTTTGCTTATCAAATTTTAAATGATTTTTAATAAATAATTAATCATTCAGACTCATTCAATGAGTTTTAAATAGGCACTTTAGTAAGATCCATTTACTAAATATAGTTTTATTAAAATTAACAGACTTTATTTACCCGTATAACTTAATATATCTATTTTATTAAAAAAGAAATATAATTTATTCATAAATGTTATATCTAATTATATATTCCATTAATTTTAGAGTCTTATCCGCTTTTTAGATGGTGGCATATTTTTTGTTTTATATTTTTTTATCCAAATTTAATTTTTATATTTGTGTTTTTATAATAAAATAGATTCTAAATTAAATTAATATTAAATACAAATATTATTATAAATATATAAAAGTTAAATATTTAAATATATATATATATATATATACCCACTATTTAAAGAGCGGGTCAGAATCTAGTATTTTATATTTTTAAGTCGACATTACTTAATTATTGTAGTTCATTGACGTGTTTTTGTATCTAACTCAATCTAACCGAAATTTTTTAAACAAATATTATAATCACTTTTTTACTGAACTCGGTTCTATATGTATGCTTTCTAACAATAACTAGATTTTGGATCCGCGCGTCCGCGCGGATGTAAGTTCTAAATAATTATATTTTTAACAATTATTTGACAGTTTCATATTTTTTTGAGTTTTGAGATTGATGTATTTTGTTCAGTTTTTTTAGTGTCCAATTATAAGGTATGTTGTTGTACAACTTTTCATTTTACTTGCTACTGTAAACATTAAAGTGTTAAAATATTATTATTATTAAAATAATGTTGTGGGTGTTTTATTAAATTATAAGGAATACTTTTTATTTCAACATATTTTCAGTGAGATTATAATTATAGAATTTTATACTTTAATAATAAAAAGTTATGGAATGGTACCTAAAAAAAAATTGATATAGTTCTTGTGAAAGAATTTAGGAAGTCCATCGATTAGTAAATTGGACCAGTTCATTTAGAATTGGAACATCATATTTTAAAATTTTAAAAGTGGACATTCATCCAATATCAAAGCCCATAATTTTTTTTCCCGCGAAACAAAAAGAATTTTTTTTTGCGTTGGCCGTATTTTTCGATTCAGACTGAAAGAACTATTTCTTTTTCACGATATTTTTCGGTTACGTTCGTCTGTTTTCTGTCGTGATCTATGAAACGGCTGGGAAGTTATCACGGGAAGAATGATTAAAGATAGATCTATTGATTACTACTGATGATTTTTGCATCCAGATTCGAGATTCTCGATTTAGGTTTTTTTTTATATATACTAAAGAGTTACCTGAAATCTATATTATGTGTTATTATGTGTTATGAATTTCTTAAACATTATCTAAGGTGTTGAAAACAAAGACCATCTATCGCATAAACATATCGTCCCCCTTTAATCATGAAATAGAAACCTCGTGCAAATTACAACTCGGTGAAGGATTCATAGAAGTTCTATTTCAAATCTGGCTGCAAAATGTTTAATATTCGAGAGTTTGTTTCGATTATAGATCTTTATTCTTGGCCAAAGTAATTTTTGTTTTAATCTATGTGTTTTCACAATTTATAATTCACTATAATATAGGAATTAATTGTGGGAGGTCATTTATTTTAGGAAGTTCATAAACATTCAAGTTATGATTCAAACCAAATACATGCTATTGGTTTACGCGTATTAATCATAAATTTTTAAATCATGATATAAAATATGATTGAAAGAATCATATTTTTAAGTTTTATTAACCACAGCTACATATCTAATTTGATGCTTTTGATTTTACAGACTATTACAAAAACGGAAGTGTTACATCATGGGAATTTGAGGTAGACGAAGAGGAAGGAAGGCAATATCACATTTGTAAACAAATTTTGGTTTAGTAATGGTTACTAATTGAATGGTTTAGTAATATGGCAACACATTTTGTTTTAGAGATTAGAAATTACAATATGTAGGGAACCAAGGATTAAGTGGTTTAGCGTTGGTTTATTAATAAGAGAATAAATGGTTTACTGATGATTTATTAATAAGAGAAGAACTGGTTTAGTGATGGTTTAATTATTAGAGAATAAAAAGGTCTACCGATGGTTTAATAATTAAGAGAATTGATGGTTTAGAAATTTATGTCAAAACCGTGCGTTGGTTTATTAATTAGAAGAATTGATGGTGTTGGTACAAATTTAAATCAAACTTTGTGTTTTAAAAGCAGTGGCATACATATGTAATTTTGTGAAAAATTCATGGCCAAATACAAAATGTACCTCTCTTTTAATTGATTAGAATAGCCCCGCTCTTTTATAAGCCAAATAGACATTGTATCAGTGATTGACACTTTTACTGAATACGGCCAGTTTTATTAGGCCGAATAAAAGCTAGATTTTTAAAACCCAAGTTATTTTAAAGAGTTACAAAAGCAATAAAACGCCGCATCCGCATGAGTGTTTGTTTTTAATTTGTTTTTTTTCTATAATTCGTAGTATATATTTTTAAAATTTATCTTTATTAATATGAAATTTCTAAATATAATAATTTTATTGTTTATAATGAATAATTTAATCTTATTTTTGAATTGTAAATTGTTATCAGCATATTTTTATAGTATGATCCGTGTTTTCGTGCAAACGTATTTTACTTTTTAATAACAAATAAATAGATATTGAATGCGTATTTAACATAAAAATTTTAAACATTTATTACAATAGATAGATAGAGCAAAAAGAACATAACTAATATTTTCTTATAAATAATTACTGCATGGAATAAGTTATATATTTAGTTGTATTAAAAGAATCTGTTCATTTCACTTGAATTATATATAACTTTATGGTGGACTCTATAATAATCTATTATACTAGATCCACGTTGATATGATATAATAGTAACACACACAATCTATATTATTCCTCTGTTTTAAAAATTTAACTAAATCGTATCTTTTGAAAATATATGCTAATCAATTTTAAATATTTGTTATAATGGCTGGCGCAGGATATGGGAACTAATTCTGAAAGATATATTTAATTAATTCACGGTGATTGAAATACGTTGATATCAGTGGCATGCCTTGTAATATTTGAGGAAAATTAATTGGTTAAATAAAACAATTGAATTTAGATGGTTTGGTTTTAGTGTTAGTGTTGGTTTAGATTAGTGGCAATCTCTTGTAATTCTTTAGGAAATATAAGGGGTATTTTCTATTTGTATTCCCCTTTTAATAGATTAGATGGTACTTTTGAGTGTGATTAACATCCCTATATATTAATCCTGGAACATTATAACATTTTCTGTAGACACGTGTAATAAGGAGAATGATTTTCAGAACTTTTATAAAAATATGTTGGTCCAACTAAACATATGTTATATTTTTATTAAATTAACTATCATATTTAGTTAATAGTGTACAAATAAATTTTTTTTATTCTTTCCTTAAATAAAGATGCAGAATTGCCTAAATGAACGTTCATCCCTTTTGTTTAAATTTTTGTTAGGATAAAAATTGGGAAAAAAAATCTGAATCCAAATAACCAAATCTAAACCAAAAAATAATACAGAACTTTAACCAAAATTGGTTAGATATCCAAACGGATTCAAAATTTCGGTATCAAGAGAACCAAAATTGAATAGACGTATTTCAGATATCCGAGTGTACTCAAACCATATTTATATACTTAAATATATTAATTATTTTAAAATTTAACATCTAAGAATATACAAAATACATGTGATATTTTTAAATTTTCAAAAATACTCAAAATACCTAAATGATACTCCAAATACCAAAATAATTGAAATATTTATTGATTTTTTGTCCAAATATTTAAGATAAGCCATTTTATGTTAAATTTAAGTATTTTGACATACATTTTTAAAATTTATATATTATATATTATTTTATTTTTAGTTTTGAAAAATTTAAAGTATATATGAACTTTAATCTTTAAAAAAAAATGAATGGGTTATCCAAACATAAACCTATAAACCGAACTTTCAATAATCCAAACCAAACGTGCAAAGATCTAAATCAAATAGAACTTAACCAAACTAAATTGTACCCAAATATTCATCCCTAATCAAATGTAAAAAAGGTTATTGATAAAAAAATATGTCTTTAAATACAGCATATTTAAAAAAAGACAGACTCACTCCGCGCATAATGCGGATTATTATCTAGTAATTTGTTAACTACGAAACTACAAAATGAAGAAAACTAACTATAAGTGAATTTCATACACTAAATTATATGTTAACGTAGCAATATTACATTTGTCAAACTAAAAGGTATGAATCAATTCTCAGTATAGCAAGGTTTGAATCAAATCACCTTGGTGTATATTCTTGGATTCGAGTATACAAAAAGATAATATAGCTTAGTGATTATAACCATTAGTTAACTTGGCTACAAAAAAGAATTTTCTAACTTTGTGGAAGCACCGGCCTAGTGGTTAAGGGTTTAAAGGCTTTTATACAAGGTTTGAAGTTCGAGTTTTAAGTTTTAACTAGATTTTGACCCGCGCTTTCAAAGCGCGGGTTTATTTTCCTTTTTTTCAATTGACAAATATTTAGTAAATGTCATATTTACATATATTTGTGTTTTATTTTATAAAAGATTTAAACTCTTTATCTTTCTTTATCGTGTTTCATTTTAAATGACTATTTAAGTTTAAAAAATTAAACTTTCTTTCTTTAATGAATTAAGTTGGTATAACTCTGATAAATTTATTTTATTATGTGGTTACTATTTTTAATAAAAATTATATAGTTTTAATAAAGATTTATACTTTTCAATGAAAATATTCAACATTTTGAATATTTAAATTACATTAGGAAAAGAAAAAAAAAATAATTAAGAAAGTTGAAAAAAAATATTTGAACTTGGACTCAATGGCCCATAGGAAAAAAAAGATCTGATTTCTTAATCGGCCCAAATGGCCCTGTGGGTTGGATCTGAAAAAATTGATCCAATATAGATGTGTTATTAATATTACTTGATTGTCCTTAATGAAACATGCAAGATTAGTAAAGAAAAGAGTATTTTTAGGTAAAAAACCAATAGGATCTTGATTTAGTAGTATAGATTTCCAGAAAATACGAATATTGTAGAAAATTGGAAAGAAAGATTACAAGAGATTTTTAGCATGGCGAAAAGATAACTGTCAGGAACGGATCTCAACGGGTAGTTCAGAGTGATGTAGTCAAACGTGAATCCGCATAAGGCAGGTAAAATAGTCGACTGTAATATCGTCTATGTAATGTATCTCATCATTTGTAATAAACATAATTAACTAGACAAAAGAAACTATGTTTATAAAACTACACTAGTAATAAATGTTCATATCATAATATCTGTAACATTTACAAGTTAAATTTATCATGCAGAAATTAGGTTTTAACTAATTAAATGGTTTTACATATCATATTACAGTACGTACATGTGGGTTTTCTTCTTTAAACAACTTAAATTTATCTTTTTGAGACAATTATTCATTGGTTATTAGCTTCACCAAAATATATCATATGAAACCGGTATGATCCTCAATATAATCGTCGATATCGTTAATTCTCATATAAAATTAAATATAAATGTATTTTTAAGTAGTTTAATCTCTAATGAACACAAAAATGGAAATGAAGTGTAATTCAAATTTTTAAATATCTAATGAATAATATAAAGTGAACATAATATTTCTATATTCTATATATCTGGTAAATATGGTAAATATATTTAATTTGGCTACTTGCAAACTTTTGAGTTACTTAACATAATGATTTTAAATTTAATACGTGATTGTGCATATGGCCTGATTTTTCTTTCCATTTCTTGCAAGTAATTAAATTTTCTTTTAAACTTCTAGCACAAGCTTAGTCTCTTCATCACGCAAAATATGTTTTAATGTTTGTTGCCATAGTTGGTATATTTCATAGAACCATTCAATGATTCCTTACTGCAAATTCAAAATTTATAGTATACTAAATATATTATCTAGCGTAATATTTTCTAGAGAACTTGCTAAACCTATATTTACAATATAACTATAAATACAAAGTTAACTTACTGCATAACTCACACTTTGCAGCCTAATTTTTTTTATAGATTTCTATAGTGTACAAACTTTTAAAATGGTTTAATTCCACCAGTTGCTGAACTGAAACCATTCAAGTCCATGTGGAAGATAAAAGTGATGATCATAATTAGGCTTTGGAACAATACTCTACTGGTGGTGGAGTGTCCATTGAAATAGTATTAGTCGACTGCAACATGTTAAGTATCGTTATGTACTTGATGGTTCTCTGAATACCAAATTTCTGCTTGGTGAGTAATTTATCTTATCAAAGTTAAATTATAATTTGAAAATATCTTTGTATTTAGGTTGCTAGACGTTTATGTGAAGATATCATTGGGAAAATTGTTGAAGTCTCACATGTTGAAACTGTTTCTCTTAACGGGAATGACACACACACGATCTCTTTGAAATTACGTAAACTGAAGTATTTATTTGATTCGAATTCTTTCCCTTTGCCGCCACAGAATGATTTCGTTCTCCCCATTGAAGATCTGAAAGATAAGTTTTTGTTTTATTTCAGCCATTACAATTCTTTTGGACCTAACAAAGATTTTAATAATCTTTTAAAAGGGGTAAATAAGATTATATATTTTATTATATTACGTTTTTATATATGTAAAATCAGTTATGTTATTTATATGAAAAGAAAATTCAAATTTTTAAACAACAACGACCATCAAAATACAAAAATAAAACAAAACAAAAATTGTTTAATATTTTGTGTCTTATCTCTGCTTTATTAAATTGAAACATATTCTCATACATAAAAAAAATAAACAAATTTCAAATACATAATCTATGTTATTAAATCAGAAATATTACAACTTCTTCTAGGTGGATTTTTAAGTTTGAGCTCATATTATTAGTCTAATATTATTAGTCTAATTAAGATATCATATGATTCGTCTGGTATCTGTTCTTTAGGAAAATAGTTATTCTTAGGTATGTGTAATATTATTAGTCTAATTAGGATATCTTATGATTTTTTTCCGGGTATCTATTCTGTCAGAAGTTAATGATATTTTGGTATATAATTATTTGGAACATAATTACAATTCATGTTTAGAAAGTTAGTTATATATCCGCATTCAACTATGAAATGACATTAAATTTAGATATATACCCTCTTACTCTTTAGGAAAATTCTCAATATATTCCTTTTATTAAAGAACAAAAATATTGCTTAAAATTAAAGCTTTTGATTTGTTATTAATTATAAAGCAGAATTTCTATAGATATATACAATCTTTTATGAAATTATCAATTCTCCAAGTCAACATACTTCACCTTAAATATTGGTTAGATACTAAATATCTTGATTTTTTTATTAATTATAGTTAATTAATTGGTTTATGGAATATTTGGAGAGCATATTTATTTTGACGCCCTACCTAAAATATAAGTAATATATATATATACTTCTCTTCATATTCATCATTCGGCATTAACTATCACCTCAAAAAAAAAATGACGAAACCAAAAACTTTTGTACTCTTTAATGTTGTAAAACCTTACAGGCACAATTGGAAAATTTGTGTTAAGGTTCTTCATTGTTGGAAACAAAACACCAGTTTTGGAGGCGACACATTTGAGTTGGCCCTCGTTGACGAAAGTGTAAGTTTAAGATCTTTGATTTTTTAAACTTCGAGAATGTATTCATTATCTAATTCAACTTTTTATGTTTCGCAGGGTGTAAATATTGCAGCGTTTTGAAAAAGGAATCAAATCTATCATCTGAAACGAGATTTTCCAGTTGAGAAGTGGGAAATATTGACAAGTTTTCTGTTTCAGAAGAAAAAGGACAATATCGCCCAACAATCCATCAATACAATGACTTTCTCGGGCAAAACTGTGATATCAGATTGTGATATCAGATCCGATAATCATTTTTTTTCTCTTTCCAGTTACAATGACATAATGAATATTGATCAACATAACATTTTTTGGCTTAAAGGTACACATTCATAATCATATAGCTTATTTACAGCCTAAATGATCTATACTCTGTAGAATTTTTCTATTCTTTTGTCATAAATTGATTATCTATTTTCTTTACTTACAGATGTTATTGGAGAAGTTGTAGATCTTGCTGGAATTCAAACATTGAAGTTATGGGAAAAAACGAAAAAAAACTTCAATTTCATTTACGTGACTGTAGGTAAATTACATAGAGTTGTTAAAGCAATCATTCTGCATCTGTGTGCATTGATATGTATCTATACAGTTATTAATAAACTTTCTCTTTTTTTTTGTTTGAAGTTGGCAAAATTTAGTGGTGATGAAGTTGCGTGCTGCTTGTGATATGCAGAGCAAGTGGAAACACATATCGTAGATTCAAACAATGAAATGGCTATTTGCTTGACACGGTTTTCCAAGATCGGTTTGTATAGAGGTATATTTGGTTTTATACAACATTTTACTTTATTGATCATTCAATGGTTTTATTGAGGGCTTTATCTTCATCCCTTTTTAGGTGAAGTACAAATCAGCAATGCTTTTAATGTTTCAATAATGGATATCAACCCAATGTTGGAGGATACCATTGAATTTTAAAAACAGTAAGTTCATATAATTATATAGCAAATTAAGTCCAAACTTTTATTCTTATATACTTTTCATATAATTAATTGTACCAATTTTTCAAGATGTTGGCCAATGATCTTCCTCTTGCTCTTATTGTGAAAAAAAGAACAAAAAAAAATTACTCAGAAGCAAAGAGAAGATTGGATTGAGATCGAAATCAGACCTATATTCGAGATTTTGGTCGCTACTGAGGTAATTTACAAAACTATTTCATTATTTTTTTTTAATTTTTGAATATATAATATGTATCAGTGACGCGTGTGTATAAATTTTCAGGTTGACAGTTGCAAAATCATTTGGAGGAAATCAGCAATGCTTTTAATGTTTCAATAATGGATATCAACCCAATGTTGGAGGATACCATTGAATTTAAAAAACAGTAAGTTCATATAATTATATAGCAAATTAAGACCAAACTTTTATTCTTATATACTTTTCATATAATTAATTGTACCAATTTTTCAAGATGTTGGCCAATGATCTTCCTCTTGCTCTTATTGTGAAAAAAAGAACAAAAAAAAATTACTCAGAAGCAAAGAGAAGATTGGATTGAGATTGAAATCAGACCTATATTCGAGATTTTGGTCGCTACTGAGGTAATTTACAAAACTATTTCATTATTTTTTTTTTAATTTTTGAATATATAATATGTATCAGTGACGCGTGTGTATAAATTTTCAGGTTGACAGTTGCAAAATCATTTGTTAAATTGAGAAACTAGCACATATTGGAGTTGGTTCTACTTTGGTTGTAACAGACACAACTAACGAGTTACCAAACAAGCTCCTAAACTGAAGAGTATTGGTACTGGAAAAAATAATGAAGTCCAAAACCCACTTTTTTTACTGTGACATATGTCGTGCAAATGTGACAAATATCTCACCAAAGTAAATATTGACATAAGAACATGTGAAATAGCATTTTTAAGTTATTTAGTTCCTCACTAAACATGTACTTTTTGTGACTCAGGTATAAACTTCATTTGTTTGTGAAATATGATAGCGAGTCATGCATGGTTATGTTGCTTGACTCTGTTGCCCAAACTATTATTGGTAACCATGCAACAGAACTTTGGGGATGGTTCATATGGTGAGGTTCTTTTTTTAGTTATTTTTACTAAATTTTGTAACATACATTTATCTTCCCTAAATTTTTTTTGTTTTTACGATTGATTGAAGATCCAAATATCCTACCTGAGCCTATTCAAAGTTTAGTTGGAAAATCCATTTGTTTTTGTATTTCAATAAGTAATGACAATGTAAACAATCGATCCAACACTTTTAAAGTGTCTGAGGTCTGGTCTGGAGATACGATTCAAAAAATTGAATCTCAAACAGAGCCATGTTCCTATCTTGACTCAGTTTCATCAACTGGTGGAGAGGTAAGTTAGTTTGTTCTTACTAATTACTTTGAAAAAATGCTTAAAATAATGCCTCTAACTGTGCTGATGATTATTAGGTTTCTTTGGTGGATCCAAACAAAGAAAGTTCGTCTGAAGGTTTTCGCAAAGAAGATATTAATCTTCTGGACATGACATTCACGTCTAAGAAATTGTGCACTAAGATGATCAAGTTGGGGACACTACAAGAAAATACATTATTAACGAAGAAAAATAACGTGGAAAAAGAAGACTCGTAAATTTACGACTGATTAACGAGTTTTCTACGAGGAAATCAATAATCAATATAATTTCGTCGTAAAGTAATGAGATAACCATTTCCTTATAAAGTTGTAGTATTTTAACGAGGAACTTACGTGGCATTTTTATTTTCCTTATAAAGTAGACGTAAATCTGTGTGGGTTTTACGAAGAAAAACTTGATGTTTGTTTAGCGACGAAGAACGAGTCTACCTATCTTTTAGTAGTAAACGTGTTTTTAGTTTAATTTTTTCTCGTAAATTTCTAGTAAAAATTCACCTACCAATTTCCAAAACTTCCTATAAATATGTCGATTATGTTTCAACTGAAACACACAAAAAGAATTGTAACCGTGAAAGAAAAAGAAAAATTTTGGCGATGGGAATATTGTCGAGTTGCGGAGGTGGATGTATAAATAGAGAGATGGTAACGGAAGAGTGATGAAAGAATTTCTCGAAGGGCTGGAGATATTTATGCATCAAACAGATTCTACACCGCTCATGTAAGAAAGCGGTAACATGTTATGTCCTTGTCGGAAATACAACAATTCAAATTAGGCCCTTGTGAAAATGTATCGAAGCATTTAGTAAATAGAGGTTTCATACCACATCACTATATTTGGTTTCAACATGGAGAAGGTTATAGTTGTGGGAATAAAGCTAGCAGTAGTAATAGCAATTTTCATGATGAACCGGTTGATCATTTGCAAAATGAAAATAATTACCATCAGGAGGAGTATTTGGTAGATTATGATAGGGTTCATGACATGGTAGATGATGCATTTGTAGCTCTGGATGAAGCTGAAGAACCTAACATAAATGCAAAAAAGTTTTATGAAATGTTAGATGCTGAGAATCAACCAATTTACAGTGGTTGTAGAGAAGGTCTCTCCACATTGTCGTTGGCTGCTAGAATGCTGAATAATTAAACCGATCACAATCTACCTGAAAATTGTATGGATATACGGGCAGACTTGTTTAAAGAGTATTTTCCGGAAGACAATGTGTCTCCTGATTCTTATTATAAGATTCAGAAATTGGTTTATAGTCTTGGGTTGTCTTCGGAGATTATATACGTTTGCATCGACAATTGCACGATTTACTGGGGAGATGATGAGAAGTTAGAAGAATGTTGATTAGGCAAGAAGCCACATTCAAACCGCAAGGAAAATGACATAATTGGGTACCGTACCAAATGATGTGGTACCTACTAATTACAGACAAATTGAAAAGATTGTACTAATCCGAGGAGACTACTGGAGGGTGTAGATGGCATGCCGAGCATACTCGGACGGATGGTGAGATAACTCATCGATCAGATGCAAGAGCTTGAAAACATTTAACAAAGTACATCCAAATTTCGCTAGCAATAGCCGGAATGTGTATCTTGGATTATGGAAAGATGGATTTAATCCATTTGGAATGTCAGGGAGACTATGTTCATTGTGGCCAATCTTTCTCACGCCATATAACCTGCCACGAGAGATGTGCATGCGACCAAAGTTTATATTCTTATCAATACCTTGTCCGAAGCATCCAAAAAGGTCTCTCGAAGTTTTTCTACAAACATTGATAAAAGAGTTGAGAGATTTGGTCAACAGGGGTGAGGAAGTATGATTGTTCATCGAAAATAAATATTTATGATGCGAGCGATGCTTTTGTGGACCATAAGTGACTTTTTACATATGAGATGTTATCTGGATGAACTACACATGGGAGATTATATTGGCCATATTGTAATGGAATGACAGATGAATTTCAGTTGAAGAATGATACGAAGACAAGTTGGTTCAATTGTCACCATCGATTTCTTCCATTCACCATTCTTACCGAAGAAGCAAGACAATGTTCAGTCACAAAAAGGTTGTGAGAGACACTCCTCCTTTATATTTAAATGGAGAACAAATTGAAGCCCAAATCGATTACTAGTAGTCCATTCCTCATGTGTGGGCGCCATTTTATAACCCTTCTTATGAAATTTCTCCAACTTAACAAATGTTTTACGGTACTTGATCGCTCTTTTAAGCATATAGTAAATCGAGTTCCATCTTCTTGGCACATCCAGTATTAGCCCCCCCATTCTTCTACACCCGCAGGATCCATACATTTTTGGAATAAACTTTCACGCATTAATGATCCTAGTACATACTTAACACTCTCTCTTACTTTGTGCAAAGAGTCTCCAATAACCCTTAACCCATCTTGCACTATGAGGTTTAGTATGTGAGCTGCACATCTAACATGGAAAAACTCTCCGTCACACAATAAATCATCTCTCAAATTCAGCTGGGATTTCACAATATCTTACATCGAGTCAATACTTGTAGCATTATCTAAGGTGGCTGAGAATACCTTTTTATCAACTCCCCACTCTTTTAGTGAATCAACGAGGCAAACCGCTATTTTAATACTGTCATGTGGTGGTCGTAGATCACAAAACGTTAGGATCTTGCTGTTCAACTTCCAATTCTGATCAATGTAATGTGCTTTCACACACATGCATCCTTCCCTTTGCACTAATGTCCACAAGTTAGTCATGAAAGAGACTCGTCCAGGAAGACTTCCATGTGTCTCTCACTTTTTCATAATCCACGTACGAGTAAGGTAGATCATGCTGGATTATTGTCTTAGCGACCATCTGCCTAAACACAGTATGACCATACTTGCGAGAAAAAAATTTTCCCTCGGGGTTGAGTTGTTGCTACCTTCCTCTATTCCTTGAATACAGTTTACATCTCTCATGATGCTTTCTCAGCCCACTGGTTCCATGGGAATGGGATTTCCATGCATACTCATTCCTGCAATGATTGCATGCAGCTTTCAACTTTACATTGGGTTTATGTACCACCTTAAAATCGGTCCACACATCTGATCTTTGCCTCTCTTCCCTT
Source organism: Eruca vesicaria subsp. sativa (assembly GCA_932364175.1). NCBI lineage: Eukaryota > Viridiplantae > Streptophyta > Magnoliopsida > Brassicales > Brassicaceae > Eruca > Eruca vesicaria. The sequence goes on from CAKOAT010206821.1 coordinate 25,791, forward strand.
TCCTCTTCACCGAGTTCATCCTCATCACCTGCTTCTTCATCCAGTTCATCGTCAAAGTCTCGTATGTCCTCTGAGACCTTCTCTTTCTTCTTTTGCGACTTAGTAGGCACGACCTTTTTCTTTGGCAACTGAGTAGGCGCAGCCTTTCTTCTCCCTCCACGAATCAAGGACTTCATAGGAACAGACTTCGACTTACTACACGCCTCTGCGGATGATCCACTGCCACCATCTATAGTGGATTGCAACATCAGTTTCCTCGAGGCTGTTCCAAAAGTAGTATGTCTGCGAGGCTTGGTTGTTTGGGTTGATGGAGTGATTTAAACATCAGAATCATCAGTTTCATCGACAAGACTGATAAGGTTAACCACGGGTCAAATGGGCCATCCTGCCATTGAGCCCAAACCCGTGAAGGCCCATCCCGCTAGGCCAGCTTTTTTGCAGGCTCCAAAACCCGCCCCGCCACAAGTTTTACTGGGCCTGTCCCGCGTTATGGGCCCAAATTTTACATCTCTAATTACTACGGTGCTCTAGAAACAATTCATCGTGGTTGTAATTGGCATGTTTCCAGTAATATGCCTGAGTTTTAGAGAGTTCAGCACAACTGGCACAAAAAGAGTATATTATGGGAATTGCTATATTGGAAAGGATCTTCTTTTGCGTCACAACCTCGATGTGATGCATCTAGAGAAGAATTTTTTGAGAACATTCTGAAAACAATATTGAATATCCCAGGAAAGACAAAAGACATCATAAAATCGAGGTTGGACTTACCTGATTTTTTCCTCAGGAAGTGAGTTACATATAAAAGCTGGACAAGTTCCAGTTATGATATTCAGATTTTCATCAGAAGAAAAGTCAGTGTTGTTCAACTGGGTGGCATCAAAAGTGAATTTCCCTAATGGGTATGTTTCAAATCTTTATAGATGTGTTGAAAAAGGTCAAAAGTTCTCTGGGAAGAAGAGTCAAGATTGTCATGTCTTTATGCAACAACTACTTCCCTTTACATTTGCCGAGCTACTGCCAACAGAAGCACATGAAGCACTTGCAGGTAATATATTACGCATGCATTAATGAATTTATTTATTTATATGCACAAATAAATAATATGACTACTAATGTGTTTATATTTTCTAAAATATACAAGGAATTGGAGCATTTTTAGAGATCTGAGCGCACATACTCTTAAAGACTATGTCGTTCAACAACTTCATGAGAAGATTCCCATCTTATTGTGCAACTTGGAGAAAATATTTATGCCGGCATTTTTTGACATCATGGAGAATCTAGTTCCATCTCCCGTATAAGGCATTGCTTCGTGGACCTTTACATTACGGATGGATGTACCAGTATGAGCGGGCCATGAAAATTTTGAAAGGAAAATCCAAAAACCGCGCAAAATTTGAAGGTTCTATTGTTGCTGGAAGTTGACGGAAGAAACATCCCATATCACATCATACTATTTTGCACCGAAAGTACGTACCCGGAAACGAGCTCAAAGAAGATATGATGATAGTAGTGTCGCAGCAACATATTTGGAAAAAGATGTTCCAGACATATTTTGCCAAATTAGGCGATTTGGTGGGAAATTGAATAAGGTTTAGCGGTCGAGTGATGAAGACGTCCATAGTGCACACACTTATATTCTTCCCAATTGCGAGCATGCATTGATTCGTCATTTTGAAAGGTAATTAAACATATATACGTAAATATTATATATATATTTATTTATTTATTTATTTTTCAATTGATTAATTAACATAAAAAGCACAATTTTACAGAAAATTTGTTACTCAAGTCGAAGAAGAAATCCCTGGTATATCCACAAGTGAGTTAGACAGAAGAAAAGATCAACACTTTGTTAAGTGGTTGAGGAAATATATATTATAAATTTTTCATTACTTTTCAATGTTCTCTGTTAGTATGATTAATTTCAACGTTCTCTTTATTTTTACAGGTTGATTATGACGATCTTGATTACCCCACACGGTTTCACGAATTAGTTCATGGTCCAGTTGCAAAGGTCACCACATCACCGATGTATTTCACAAGAGACTATACTTTTCATACATATAAGTATGGTAGACACCGAGCGACAAGTAATTATGGAATATGTGTGAAAGGCGAAACATATTTATACGGGATATTGCATGAGATTACTGAAGTTGAACTCTCAGGGTTAGTGAAGCTGAAATGCGACCTCTTCAAGTGTGACTGGTTTGACCCTGTCATCAACAGAGGTGTTCGAGTTAAAAAATTCAGTACAGTTTATGTCAAGGGTGGACGAAGTTACAACAAATTCAAGCCTTTCATATTAGCTTCGCAAGCAGACTAAGTTTGCTTCATTCCATACCCTCGGATGATAAACTCGATAATAAATTGGTTACCTGTTATCAAAGTTACACCGCGTGGAAAAATAATCGCTGGAGAATAACCACCGTACAATAAGAACACACCAATGAATTCGAGGAACCTGAACAACAAGTTGATGACATCTTTCTCATTGATCCACATAATCGTGAATATGAAGATTTTCGCGATGATACCATAGACGAAGCTGTTGAAGACGAGTTTAATGAAGATGATGATGTTTCTAGTGGTGACGACAATGCAACTGATGTATCCGAATGATGATGTGATTTTTTAATATTATTTACTTTAAGAGTTAATACATGTGTTTAGTTTGTTTAATTATGAAAATGAAATTAACAAATTCATTGTTGGTTAGTCATAATACATTTGGGGATTTGTGGATTAAGGGTTTAGGAAGAAGTAGAGATTGAGGTTATAAGTTAAGGAAGTTGGGGTTTCGGTATTTAGGGATTTATAAACATTTACTCATAAAATCCTCATAAAAAGAAAATGCGAGAGTGGTTAATTCCACGTAAGTCATTTCCTCGTAAAATCCTCGTGGTTTGAAAACGCGGTCCTTGTTAATTCCGCTTAGATAAAAAGACGGACCTGGTTAATTCCACGTAAGACGTTTCCTCGTAAATTTCTCGTAGACTAAAACCGCGGGCCTTGTTAATTCCTTGTTAAATAAAAACATGGTCCTAGTTAAGTCCTCGTAACTTAACGACGATTTTATGAGGAAAAAAATGTGGGCCCCGTTAATTCCTATATAAACTCGAGCCATCTCATTTCTCTCATTCGTAGCAACTTTCTCTCCTTTTCTTCTTAAGGTATTCCTCTCTACTACCTCTCTAGATAGTTTAGGTGGTTAGTTTAGGATTAGTTTAGGTTGTTAGTTTAGGATTAGCTTGTGGGAACCGAAATCCACCTACTGTCAAATAATCGTAAATAAGGAAACTTCGGGAAAACCCTAAGTTTCCAGAGGAACCGGCTATCTGCCGAACCGCACAACGAAGATTAAGAAAACGATAAACTTAGAATTTTAAAAGAATAAACGAAATTGAGAGCAAAGAGGTTCTTATTCCGAATCTGCGTAGAACTAGTACAAAAAGAGCAGCCGAAAAGCTTAAGAACGAAAAACCCTAGTTGAGACGCAGCTCGCTAACAGAAAACGGAAATATTCCTAAATGCTAATTTTGGTGGTGGGAGCTCTGAAAATCGTGTCCCTTTCTTCTGCCCTAGACCTCTTACTTATATACTCCTCGCCTTGGCCATTCGGTCTTTCCATTTCGCCCAGATTTGAGTATATCGGGAATCTTCCATTTTTCTCGATCCTTCTTTTTCTTCCGCGGAAATCTTCTATTTTTCTTCAAACCTGCCTTTTATCCTCAATCTTGACATTTATTTTCCTCCTGCGAGTAAACCGTCAAAACGTTATCGTACCTTCGGGTTAGATTCCATTAAGATCGCGAGATGGGCTTTTATCGCGTTTTAGGACCTTCCGGGCCGTTCTGCGATAAATCCGTTTTCCGACTTTGTACGGGATCGTTTCCTGATCTGATGCTGTTTTTAGTAAATTCCTCGAGCTAATCGTAAGGTTTTACGATTTACTCGACGTTTTATTAAAAACGCGCTTTTTACAATTTACTCGACGTTTTTATTAAAAACGAGTTTTTTACGATTTTAACGAGAAATCTCAAATAAATCGTATAGTTTAGGCGATGTTCGGCGTTTCTTTTAACCGTTGCCGTTTTATACGATTTCCTCGAGTTCTTTGTCGAGAAAACGAAGTTTTACGGTTTTTATCGTAAAACTCGAACGATAGGTCGGATCGAGATGGAACGGGAGACATTTCGGCCGTGGTTCAGAATGCGACCGTGTCGGAAGACGTAAGTTTCGAATCGAGGATGCGGGAGATTGAGGCTCGGGACGTCCAGAAAATCTCTAGTTCGTCCAATGGCAAACTAAGCCGGCTGGTTTAGTTCGCCGGTGGGCGAACTAGTCAAGTGGGACTTGTTCGCCCACCGGCGAACTAGTCGAGATGGACTAGTTCGCCGGTGGGCGAACTGGTTGCGACTAGTTCGCGTTTTACGGCTGTTTCGGTTTTTTACGCTTTCGTAAAACGATTCTCAAGTTTTATAAAACGATCTTCGAGTTTTACAAAACGGTCCTCGAGTTTTATAAAACGATTCTTCGAGTTTTATAAAACGGCTTCTCGAGTTTTATAAAACGATTCTTTGAGTTTTATAAAACGATTCTCGGGTTTTATAAAACGATCTTCGAGTTTTATAAAACGATTCTTCGATTTTTATAAAACGATTCTTTGAGTTTTATAAAACGATTCTTTGAGTTTTATAAAACGATTCTCGAATTTTATAAAACGATTCTTTGAGTTTTATAAAACGATTCTCGAGTTTTATAAAACGATTCTTTGAGTTTTATAAAACGATTCTTCGAGTTTTATAAAACGGCTTCTCGAGTTTTATAAAACGATCTTTGAGTTTTATAAAACGGTCTGCGAGTTTTATAAATGATTTCGAGTTTTATAAAACGACTTCTTGGGTTTTATAAAACTATTCCTTTTGTATTTTTGCGGGGAGTTTTGGCTATTGATTCCGTCGTACCGATTTTGACCCCAACAGTTAGCCCCCCAGCTCGTAAGAATCGTGGGGTTCTTGCGAGTGGATTGAGCTTGTTTGGCGAGTTTGATAGAATTAGGCGGAACTTTAATGGCCAAAAGTCCAAGGGTGAATAGTAAAATTCTTCCCTATAAGTAGATGGAGTGAGTTTTTCAAGTTTTTCACTCATTCTTCCATAACTTGCCTAAGTTTTAGGAAGGCTTCTCTCTAACTTTTCCTTTGGATCCTTCTTCTTTCGATTATCCAATATGTCTTCCGGATGGAAAGTTTCAGATTATGCTCATGCATCAATCTTTGATCCGAGCGACCTTGATGTTTCCAGCGGTTGTTCTCTTCCCGAGCCGATCTTTCAACGTTTCTTTACGACCAAGGAAGAGTTTGCAGACTACTATTTAGCCGTGAGCGCCGCGGAGGTGCCGTCTTCGAGTTTTTGGGTTCCGAAGAAAGATAAACCTCGGAAGAAAACAGTTGGCATGAGCGCGAGCACTGTGGGTTCTCTCAGATATTTGAGAAATATTTATGTGATCCCTGAGTCGGTTCAGTTTCGCCTCCCTGTCCAGGGCTAGGGTGCCGAGGATCCGCCTCCGGGTTATTTTACGTGCTACGAAGCCTTTCTGTTGAACTGCCAGCTATGGTTCCCTATTCCTCGAGCCATTTTCGAATTCTTGGATAGGTTCGGAGTACCATTTGGCCAACTACGCCCTAGTGGCTTACAGCACCTCGTCGGGATTCTGGTGTTGGGATACGGACGCGGAATGTCCCTTGATGCGGATTATCTTTCGGCTATGTTGACATTCAAGGGAAGAAAAGGCAGCTTTTACTTAGCCCCCCGGCGGGACATGACGGTTATTGGCGGGCTTGCCTCGAATGATCACGATTGGATTTACCGATTCTTTTATGTCAAAATCGACAGCGCATTGGTGGAGGAGAGTTGTATTCCTTTGATCAGGGCTGCGTGGGCGACAAACGGTATTTTATTGAAGTGATATCCATATCCATATAGATATAGGTATTAACTTTTCGTTTGTTTTGCAGTGCCTGCCCTCCCGAGGCCGATGCTCGAGGATTTTCCGGAGGTTATGAATCTTCTACGTGGCGGCCCACTTCATTGGGGGTACTTTTCACCGAAAAGGATCCATCATGACGTTGCCTATTATTCGTCCGGTTTTTCTCGTGACGGTCATTCTGATTTTAAGGCGGACGATGATGCGGAGGAGAGGGAAAGGTCTAGATCTCCGCAGGACAGAGAAGTTCCGATCGATCGCGGTCGGGTATCTGACGAAGATATCAATATCGAAGATCTAATTGATTTTTCGGCCTCCGAATTTGATCCGGCCGAGACGTCATCCCGAGGACCAGCTGACACAACGTTTGCGAAAGCGTCGAGGCTTTTCAACAAGGTTTGCCTATTCTTTTTTATTATGTATATATAGTTTATGAAGGATGTTTGTTCCGTTTTGCAGGGTCTTCGCTTTATGAGCGAAGCGGTGAGCGCGAATAGTGCGGAACTTCGCAGGGCCAAATCTAGGGTTGCAGCAGAGGCGGAGGCTGTTCGTATCAGAGGGGAGATCGATGCCAGTTTCTCTCGTGCCCAGGATTTGGCTGCAAAGGAGGCCGCTCGTGTGAGAGAGGAGTATGAAGCTGAATCTCGTCGAGGCTTAGAACTTTCTGACACGTGTTGGGGTCAAAATCGGTACGACGGAATTAATAGCCAAAACTCCCCGCGAAAATATAAAAGGAATAGTTTTATAAAACCCGAAGAGTCGTTTTATAAAACTCTAAGTCATTTATAAAACTCGCAGACCGTTTTATAAAACTCGAGAAGCCGTTTTATAAAACTCGAAGATCGTTTTATAAAACGATAGAATAGTTTTATAAAACTCGAAAAGCCGTTTTATAAAACTCGAGAAGCCGTTTTATAAACCCCGAAGATCGTTTTATAAAACTCGAGAAATCGTTTTATTAAACTCGAGAATCGTTATATAAAACTCGAAGATCATTTTATAAAACTCAAGAATCATTTTATAAAACTCGAGAAATCGTTTTTAAAACTCGAGAATCGTTTTATAAAACTCGAAGATCGTTTTATAAAACTCAAGAATCGTTTTATAAAACTCAAGAAGTCGTTTTATAAAACTCGAGAATCGTTTTATAAAACTCAAAGATCGTTTTATAAAACTCGAGAAGTCGTTTTATAAAACTCGAGAATCATTTTATAAAACTCAAAGATCGTTTTATAAAACTCAAGAATCATTTTATAAAACTCGAGAATCGTTTTATAAAACTCAAGAATCGTTTTATAAAACTCGAGAAATGATTTTATAAAATTCGAGAATCGTTTTATAAAACTCAAGAAGTCGTTTTATAAAACCCGAAGATCGTTTTATAAAACTCGAGAATCGTTTTACAAAACCGCAAAAAACTGAAAAAGCCGTAAAACGCGAACTAGTCACGACTAGTTCGCCAATTGGCGAACTAAGATGGCCCAGCTTAGTTCGCGAATTGGCGAACTAAGAGGCACTCGACTAGTTCGCCAATTGGTGAACTAGGAAATTCTCAACTAGTTCGCCCATTGGCGAACTAAGCTGGCCCGGCTTAGTTCGCCAATGGGCGAACTAAAAACTTCCTGGACGTCCCGAGCCTCGTTCTCCCGCATTCCCGATTTGAAACTTACGTCTTTCGACACGGTCGCATTCTGAACCACGGCCGAAACATCTCCCGTTCCATCTCGATCCGACTTATCGTTCGAGTTTTACGATAAAAACCGTAAAAACTTCGCTTTCTCGACAAGAACTCGAAGAAAACGTATAAAACGGCGACGGTTAAACGAAATGCCGAACATTGCCTAAAACATACGATTTATTCGAGATTTCTCGTCGAAATCATAAAAAGCGCGTTTTTAATAAAAAACGTCGAGTAAATCGTAAAAATCGTGTTTTTAATAAAAAGTCGAGTAAATCGTAAAACCTTACGATTAACTCAAGGAATTTATTTAAAACGATGTCGGATCAGGAAACGATCCCGTAAAAAGTCGGAAAACAGATTTATCGCAAAACGGCCTGGAAGGGCCTAAAACTCGATAAAAACCCATCTTGCAATCTTAACGGAATTTAACCCGCAGATTCGATAACATTTTGACGGTTTACTCGCAGGAGGAATATAAAAGTCAAGTTTGAAGATAAAAGGAAGGTTTGAAGAAAAATAGAAGATTTCCGCGGAAGAAAAGGAAGGATCGAGAAAAATGGAAAATTCCCGATTTAGTCAAATCTGGGCGAAATGGAAAGATCGGATAGCCAAGGCGAGGAGTATATAAATAGGAGGTCTAGGGAAGAAGCAACGGACACGAGTTTTCAGAGCTTTCACCACCACACTTAGCATTTAGGCAATTTTCTGTTTTCGTTATCGAGCTGCGTCTCAACTAGGGTTTTAGTCTTAGATTGCTAGAACTAGAAATTTCACCGACGGCTCACGCAGCTAAGGCAACTCTCGTTGTAACCGTTTTTACGCGAATTCGGAATAAGAATCCTTCTTGCTCTCAATCTCGTTTTTCTTTTTATATCTTTCAATTTATTCATATTAATCGCGTTCTTCGTTACTTGTCGTTGGCTTTCGCAGAGATCCGGTTCCTCTGGAAACTTAGGGTTTTCCCGAAGTTTCCTTTTTTACGATTTATTGACAGTAGGTGGATTTCGGTTCCCACAACACGATGGCTCGCCGTGCTCGTAGGGCAGGCAAAAGAGAGGTTGCTGCGGAGTTGATGGCTCGGCGCGAGCGGTTCGTGCCTCTTTATGCGGAATTTGAAGATGCGCAAAGAGCGAATGGCGATTTCCGCGAGTGTCGGGGCGTAGTTGGGGGTTTGCATCTTACCCAGGAGCCGGACTATTCGTATGAGGCTGCGATTGCGAAGCAGAAGACGCGTCTAGCTAAGAGAGAGAGAAGAAGAAGAACGAATCCGCCAATCCTGGGAAGCATATGTGGGATCAGTGGAACCCTATTGTGGTGTCGCCGGATTCGGTCGAAGTTGGACCTGGAATCTCGGACGTGGATGGCGAGGTTGACCAGTCCGCGTTTGATGACTTCACTATGTGATGTTCTTGTTTTTATTATTACGTTGTTGTTTTTCTGGGACTGGCCGTTGGCGGCTTTGAATCCCTACCGCTGGGCGGTGTGTATTCGAAGACTTTCTTAATAAAAATATTTTTCTAAGTATGGAATTCGTGTTTTGTGTTAGATGTAGAGGGAAGAATACAAGTTGTCATCTCGTATCTAACTCTTTGGTGTAAATCGCCCGATTCGTTAACTCGGGAGATTTCGATTTTCACGAGTGTTTAGATGTGGGCGAAGAGACATGCCTTTAGGATCTCGATTCATGCCTTGAGACGTTAGCGACCAGTGTGGTGGGTTTAGGGCAAGACCTAGGTTTACTTTCGGATTGGGGCTGTGCGATGACTAGTCGGCTTTCGTTTTGCCCATTGCGATTTTAACCTGACTCCATACCGATTTAGAATCCGCGATAGGTTCTTGGCTTATACGATTCGTATGGTTGGAATCGAGCATCTCACTGGGAACAATTTCTAAGTTGCCCGGAAGTGCTGACCAAAAATTTGGATTTCTTTTATAGCGCGCTATTTTATCCTCGTCGGATGTATGCGGACCGATAGGTCGGTGCGTTTGTTTAGGACGGCTAGCGTGCTCGACGGAGCCAATCGCCGAGCGTTCGTGTTTTTATAGTCGTGGACGAACTTGGGGAAATATTTTTCTTTGAGAGTTCAGGCGACGTCTCGCCAGTTCTT
>CAKOAT010206932.1:3794-24625 GCA_932364175.1 Eruca vesicaria subsp. sativa
TGTGTGTGTGTGTGTGTGTGTGTGTGTGTGTGTGTGTGTGTGTTGGCTTAGTTCTCTCATGGGCGAACTAGTCGTGACTAGTTCGCGTTTTACGGCTGTTTCGGTTTTTTGCAGTTTCGTAAAACGATTCTTGAGTTTTATAAAACGATCTTCGGATTTACAAAACGATCTTCGAGTTTTATAAAACGATCTTCGAGTTTTATAAAACGATCTTCGAGTTTTATAAAACGATATTCGAGTTTTATAAAACGAACTTCGAGTTTATAAAACGATCTTCGAGTTTTATAAAACGGCTTTTCGAGTTTTATAAAGCGATCCTTGAGTTTTATAAAACGATCTTCGGGTTTCATAAAACGATCTCCGGGTTTTATAAAACGGCCTTTCGAGTTTTATAAAATGATTCTCGAGTTTTATAAAACGATCTTCGGGTTTTATAAAACGGCCTTTCGAGTTTTATAAAACGATTCTCGAGTTTTATAAAACGATCTTCGGGTTTTATAAAACGGCCTTTCGAGTTTTATAAAACGATTATCGAGCTTTATAAAACGATCTTCGGGTTTTATAAAACGGCCTTTCGAGTTTTATAAAATGATCTCGAGTTTTATAAAATGATCTTCAGGTTTTATAAGACGGCCTTTCGAGTTTTATAAAACGGTCTGCGAGTTTTATAAATGACTTTGAGTTTTATAAAACTACTCCTCGGGTTTTATAAAACTGTTTCTTTTGTCTTTTTGCGGGGAATTTTGGCTATTAATTCCGTCGTACCGATTTTGACCCCAACATTCATGCTCCCTACAGCTCGCACAAGACCAACAAGCCTTGACTTAGAAGACCTCCATATACACCCCATCTGCTTTAACACAGATTCTTTTTGCCATTGTTCTGTCAGTTTGAACGTCGCCTACAAGAGTTTCAGAATTTATTAAAACACAATGGTATATGAAAAGAGAGTTCTTTTACTAATTTCAGGTTTGAAAAATACCTGAATTTCCTCCCACATTGTATCCTTTGTCTGTTCATCAAGGCGTCTCCAATCTCCAAGAAGGACTGGTACATGCTCTCTAACCAGAGGACCAAGAAATGAGGAAAGTGTTACTGATCCATCCCCTACATGTTCACCGACAGATGTGAATTCGACTTCGAACTTGTCTTCATTGTTTTTAGCGACTTTACTCATCCTAGTGCGCCCACTTCGTCTCTTTTTCTTGGTCTCTGGCTGCTCACCTTGGCCTGGTTCATCTTCGTTTTGTGTATGCTGTGTATCATCTTCTTCTGCCTCTTCTGGCGCTCCTTCGTTTTGTGGATGCTGCGTATCATCTTCTTCTGCCTCTTCTGGAGCTCCTTCGTTTTGTGGATGCTGCGTATCATCTTCTTCTGCCTCTTCTGGCGCTCCTTCCCCTGCCTCTCCTTCGTTTTGTGGACCTTCTATATCATTTTCTATATCATCAAGCGGATGTTGCTTGAGAAGGCATAATGTAAGGATCTTGGAGAAATGCTGCTTGGTTAACGCTGAAGTTCACAAGCATAAATCCATCTTCTTCCTTGAGACCATTCCCTTTGTTGGCCCACTTACACTTGAATAATGGAACCTGTAACATGTGGTAGTCCAACATTATTATCTCTTGTATCACTCCAAAGTACGAAACCACATCTGCCACATGATTGGTATCTTCCACACTTGATCTACACATAGCAAAAGCTTCATATGCTACTCCACTGTTCTGAGACTTCCGCTTTAAGCATTCGGTGTGAAAACGATGGCCATTGATGATATATCCATTATAGGTTTGAGCATTATGTCTCGGACCAAATGCCAACCATCTTAGTTGGGTCGAATGCTCTTTTGAATTAGTAGGGATCTGATATAATAAACAAAAATATTATGTTAATTTCTACTGCGTAAAAGAGAAAGAGATGTATAGAGGACTTTGTAAATACCTTTTCTTTTAACCACTGTGAAAACCGTTCTCCATGTAACTTCCACAAAAGAGTTTGATTTCTTCTGCAACGGACGTCCTTATCTTGTAATTCTTGAAGATGCATTCTGATTTACAAATCAAAAGAGTTGGAATAATTAACTAAACCAAATAGTTATAAGATATCTGTGAAGATGCATTCTGACTTACTCAAAGTATGGATTTACAACTGCCGAGTTCATTAACACATATCTTTGAGCAATGTCAAGATCTTTATCAGATAGTGTAACTTTTGTAGCCTTGTGAATTGGACGACCTTCAAGTATATGCTCATCCAAATCAACATCTTCATTACGATTTGCGGACTCTAGAACTGGTACAGATGTTTTGAGAAACTCCAAGCAAAAATCAATACATTCAGCTGCCAAATAACCCTCTGCCATACATGCTTCTGGCCTAGCGAAGTTCTTAACATATGATTTTAGTATTTTCATGTACCTAAATGTCCAGAATAAGAAAAACTTTGTCAGATATTTGCTTATAACAAATATAACAAGAAAAGAGACAACACCAGAAAACACTATGTAGTACCTTTCAAACGGATACATCCATCTAAAGTGTACCGGGCCACCCAAACGTGCTTCTCTAGCTAGATGTATAGGGAGATGGAACATTATATCGAAAAGAGATGGAGGAAAAAACCTCTCCATTTGGCACATCGTCTCCACAAGCTCAGCCTCCAATGTTAGTAGCTTCTCTGGGTCAATTACACGCTGACATAGTCTACTGAAGAAGTTGCATAATCTTCTAATTGCAGTCCTAGGTCCTTTTGGCAGCAACCCTCTCAGTGCAACTGCTAACAAGTTCTGCAGAAGAACATGATGATCATGAGACTTCAGGCCACCTATCATAGGAGGATCAACTGATACACAGTTTGCAATGTTCGCACAGTTGCCATCTGGTCCTCTGAATTCAGATAATCTCCTACAGAATCTCTTCGTCTCTTCCTTGCTCAGCCAATAAGCAGCTGGAGGTAAGTAGGTTTTCTTCCCACGTTGCTGAGTGTGTAAATTACGTTGAATCCCTATGTCCTCCAAATATTGACGTGCTTTCACACCATCTTTTGACTTAGCATTGTGCATCAAAAGGGAAAGAATGGCATCAGAGACATTCTTTTCCACATGCATTACGTCGATGTTGTGACGCACCGGCATATCCTAACTCAACAAACAAAAACACAAATTAGTCACAGAAAATGATATGCAATTTACAAAATTTAATTTTGATAGAGTACTAACCTTCCAGTAAGGTAAATCAAACAGAATAGAACGTTTCTTCCACCTCCATTCCTCAGAGTCTTCTTCATATTCTTCTTGGCTAACCTCCTCAACATCACTCAAACCTGATCTTTTCCTTTTGCTTTTCTTCTCCAAAGGTTTCCCAAAGTCATTCTTATAATCCTTAAGCAGCTCAAATATTTCAGCTCATGTTTGAATTCTATTAGCAGTCCCTTCCTCCGTAGTGTTGTCGAACCAAACTCTTCGGCGTCGGTAAGGATGCCCAGGCCTCAATCGTTTCCTATTTCCCAAATAGACGTACTTACGACTAAACTTCAACCACTTAGAAGGCGAATCCTTCCCACATACATTACATCCTTGTTTCCCTTTTACTTTACAACCAGACAAGGTCCCTAAACCTGGATAGTCGCTGATACTCCACAATAGTATAGTCTTCAGTGTGAAAATCTCCTTGGCTAATGAGTCATATATCTGGATACCTTCATTCCATAGATCATTCAGATCATCAATCAATGAAGCAAGATAAACATCGATGTTGTTACTTGGTGCAGTTGGTCCAGGTATCAGAAGGGTCACCATTATGTTCTCTGACTTCATACACATTGTCGGAGGCATATTGTAGTTCACCAACATGACTGGCCATGTGCTATGCTTGCTAGACTGGATAGAAAACGGGTTCATCCCATCTGTAGATATACCGATGCGTAGGTTTCTTGGTTCAGCTGCGAAAAGTGGCCATCTAGCATTGACTTGAGCCCATGTCAATGAGTCAACCGGGTGTCTCATTGTTCCATCTTCAGAAGCATTAACTGAAATGCCATTGCAGATTCTTAGACATTGTCTCCGATCTAAACATCCTCTTCAATCTTTCTTTTATCGGGAAATACCTGAGTATATTTGCTGGAATACCATTCTTTATCTCACCAGAATGCTTATCAACCTCCCATCTTGAAGCCCCACATCTTGGACAGCTACTCATCGCCTCGTACTGTTTCCGGTAAAGAATGCAGTCATTCTTACACGCATGGATGATATCATATCCAAAACCAAATATCTTCAAGAACTTCTTTATCTCCGCTGTTGATTTTGGAAGCACATTGCCTTTGGGAAGCATGTCATGAACCATACTTAAAAGCTGATCAAAGTAATTCTCTGAAATCGAACTCTTCACTTTCATGCGGTAGAGACCCATAATTGCTGCAACTTTGGTGTAGTTTGGGCATTCCGAGTATAGAGGAGTTTCTGCATCCTCTAACTTCTTCTTAAACTCAATATCTTCTGCACTTCCAACAACTTCAGCCTGTTCCCCATCCTTATTCGACGATTCTGAATTATCTCCATTTTCATACACGGTAGCTCTAAACAACTCATATGTTTCATACTCAGCATGTTGATCCTCTACTGCTTTCTCAGGCTTCCTCTATCCATGGATACTCCAACAAGCACTTCTCTTGTACTTGTGATCCGTTCCCTTAATTACCAAATAATCCAGTACTGTGACAGTGGTTTGATGACACAGATTCCGACAGTTGATACAAGGACAGAACATCTGCGGAGGATTACCCAATCTCTTCGCTGATGCATACACAAAATCATGTGCACCTTCCTCATACTTAGTGCTTGGCCTGTAATTTATAAATTAACGTTTGATTAGCACAGAAAAATGTAATGAAGTACAAGATTTTGTAAGAATGTTGTAGAGAAGTTCAAGTTCATACCTTGGAAGCCAAACCCATGACTTATTCATCACAACAATACCGCAACAGCTCCCACAATACCGTCAAATCAGAAAGTATTGAAATTAGTCAATAATCTGATGGGAGATCGAAATCCCTAATTGAAACAATCCTATGACTTATGAAGCAAATCGAAATCCCTAATTGAAATAATAAGTCCACAAATTGAAATCGAAACCTCCAATCGATAAGCCAGAGCCACACACAAACCTTTGATCGAACGCTTCTTCTTCGCGAACTGGTAGATCTTCGGCAGCTTTTGAATGTCGATTAGAAATACAGCAGATGAGCAGATCGTAATGGATCACGAACCAATTGAGAAATCTCCTCTCGTCTTCACTCCTCTCTAAGTGAGATGAAAATTATGAAATTGGATCGAGAAAGGTTTCTGGTAAGTGAGATGAGAGGGAGAGTGAAAATTTCATTAAGTGTTAAGCGGGGTTTTTTTATTCCCACTCCAAGATTCGACAGCGTTTTAGACACGTAATGCTATGTATTCTAGGCGTCATCAATTTTTTTTAAAAGACTACCTTTTCGTAGCGTTTAAAAAAACCGAAACGCTATTAAAAACTTAAACATAGCAGAACATAAATAAACGCTATAATGGACTGCTATAAATACCTCAATCTCCTGTAGTGAACATAACATGAACTGAATATATTATAAAAGGAATATAAAAAAGAGGTGGGGCACGTGATCCCGTCATATTCACCTACATCCGCCTCTGATCCCCACATATATACGAGTATATGAGCAGAACCATGCCTAGATAAAAGCTGATCAAGCATCTGTTTGGTGGCCAACAAGTATAAAATTTTATTTTGGAGCCAATTTTTTAAATAATCTGGTAGGTGAGATGGTGCAAACAAGCTTTAAGAGATTTATGTCCTTCAACCTAGGTTCAAATTCTGAGTTTCAAATTCTGAGTGCTACTTAATTAAGTTTTAACTTATGGGGTCAATTCTTTTTTTTTTTGCTTCTGAGCCACCAAATGTTAGACACGGCCATGTATATGAGCTGTCCAAAAAATTACGGGTATATGAGTATCGAATTTTTTAGAATTTTGATATAAGTGTGTATACGACTATTTTACTTATTTAATGAAAATAATTCATAAAATAAAATTCAGCATGAATATATATATTATTATTTATGACCTTAAATATTTCTGTTTACACTCGAATTAAAATTTTGGATATGTAAAAAATTTGGAATCCATACAAACAATAAGATCTAACAAACACATATCCAATATGGATAGTTCAATTTCTATCCGTAGTCCATATGTACTATGGATATATTCAAATTTTCATAAAACGTCTTTGCAGTTATATAAATATTTAAAAAGCTAGTTGAGACTATTAGCTCGAATTAAAATGATGTTTAAAACTTGAAACCAACTTGCCAATTCAAGACCTGTGAACCTTAGGTATTGAGAAAAATATATAAAGTGTGAAGTCAAAATATTGACAGAAGCTAGGGTAAACAAAAACACGGAAGTATAATAGCTCAATTCGTAGTCATTACGATGAAAAGAATCTTGGACATTTTGTACACACACATGCATTCAACCAAATCTAGTTCTAGTCTTTGTCCATTCTCCAAAAACTAATAGACTAATACAAAGTCTTCAAAAACTAAGTTTACATAATCTGGAGCTAAATTCTGAGAGTATAAGTCTATTGATCGTCTGCTAATTTACCGAACTTTGGACGTCGATAATAGAATATAAGTAGCAAATACACGGTTAATGTAAGTAAGTTGTACAGCATCACCAACCAATAAAATGGTCTTATTTCATATTTGATATCTTTTAAAAAAAATCAAAATCTTGTTAAGTTATATTATGTTTTTAAAATAAAAATAGAAAAATAAATAAAAATAATAATATTTACTAAAAATTAGAAAAAAAAATTGTTATCAAGTGTTTCGAGAAGAACTTGATATCCGTTGAACTGTTCATCAATATCTCAGTGTATTGCAAATAGTTTGATAATCATGTCTAGTATAATTATAGATTGATGTAATTGATATCTAGTGTTTAGAAAAAACTAATCATTATTTTATTTTTTTGACAACGAATGGCTGATCTATTACTCAAGCTTGAGGTGGTCTGGGAATCCAGACCGAAATAGAACAACCTACATACACCAAATCTCGATAGAAGGATCGAGCAGTCTTAGCTAGTGAATCGGAAAAGCCATTATGTGTCCTAGGCACATAGACAATTTTAAACTCGGGAAAACAAATCTCAGTGTAGTGAGCTTTTCCAGTTCCGTTGAAAAACTTGGCCAATCCTGCGGGTTCCTTAGCATTGATATCATTTCCTTGCAATCCGTCCCAAAGCTCTGACATGGCGAATGTTGAAGCATAATCTCCATTACCCACCGCAGTGCTTCCAGCTCAGAATGCAAAGCAGACTCCACTCTATCAAAGTTACGCAGGCCCATCAGCTGACCATTCCCCATACTATCCTGCCATACCCATCCACATCCACTGTACTGAGCTGTAGAGGTCCATGAACCATCCACCAGACAGATACTCCCCAGACTTATGATCTGGTTGTCGTCACTCGTGTCGATTTGAGAGGGCAAGGGCGGTTGTTCATTAGCTTGATACCAGGCTAGGCATTCACTCTCTGCATATCGTGCTGTCTCCAATGGGTCTCTATCCATCCCTTTAAACAATTTGTCATTCCGAGCCTTCCAAATATACCAAATTAGCCATGGATAAGGATCCATGTCTACTGCCGGTCCACCTATGGTATTCTTCCTCCAAAAAAGATAGTCCATATTCGCATATGTGCTCTGTAATGGGAATAAAGAAGGGCTAGTGGGTAGTGACGATAATGCCCAGACTTGCTTTGCTGGAGGGCACATGAAGATGGCGTGTGTGATCGATTCTTCTGGTTCTCCACAACGTGGACAATAGTTATCACATCGCATGTGTCTATAATTTAAGATGCTCGTAACAGCCAGCTGACTTGTTATGATCTGCCACATAAGATGGCACATCTTTTGTGGAGCGCTCACCTTCCAAACCTGTGCTTGTAATTTAGTGATACTAGGTTCACTAACTACAGGCATTTCTTCTTGTTTTAAAATATTTCTTGCCACCCAATATCCAGACTTGACTGTATATTGTCCATTCCTTGTATAACTCCAGCAGAATGTATCCCTCCGATGTGTCGAACTAATGGACATACTCTTTATGAGAGGTATATCAGCCGCATTGACGTATTGTTCAAGTCTTGTCGCATCCCAGGTGTTTGTCTGTTGATTAATAAGATCACTTACTCTCATGTTTGGGTGTAAAACAGGTACAGATGGGATCGCCGGTCTCGCAGGTATAGTAGGAATCCAAGGGTCCTCCCATACTTTCACCTCATACCCCGAATGGATCTTCTGTCTTATACCCAATAACAACAAATCTCGTGACGCCGAAATACTTGTCCACACATATGATGGGTTACTAGTTGAAAGCTTACGCAATGGCGAACTTGATCGATAATACCGACCCCTCATTACCCGAGCAACCAAAGAATCTGGATATTGACTCAGTCTCCATAATTGTTTTGCTAATAATGCCAAGTTAAACTCATGAATCAACCTGAAGCCGATCCCACCTTCCTCCTTTGGTAAACATACTTTGTCCAAAGTGGACCAATGGATGCCCCTTTTTGGGGGATTAGAACTCCACCAGAACTGTGCAATGGCACTAGCTAGGGCATCATATATCTCCAAGGGCAAAAGAAAGCATGACATGACATAAGTCAGCAGAGCTAATAGGATTGACTTGATCATAACCTCCTTTGCACCTTTAGATAGCCACCTACCTGTCCACCCGTTAACCCTATTTCCTAGCTTGTCCTTTAGAAACGCAAAGAGCTTACATTTGGACCCACTAATGTCCTCCGGAATTCCTAGATAAGTTCCCATTCCTCCTTCATTTTGAATGCCAAGGGTATCTTTAATTTCTTGTCTAACCTCATGTCCAATCCTCTTATCGAAGAGTAAGGAAGATTTGTCGAAGTTAATACATTGACCAGAGGCCTGTCCATATTTCTTGACCACTTTCATTACTTCTTCACATTCACGGGGCTCCGCCTTACAGAAAAACAGACTATCATCAGCAAAGAGAAGGTGAGATATCGACGGACACACACGCGTGATACGCATCCCCGTTATCTTCCCTTGATTCTCTGCGTGATTTAGAAGGCTAACGAGCGCTTCCGTGCACAGAATAAAAATGAAAGGGGACAAAGGATCCCCCTGTCGTAGACCTCTCTCTGGAACAATATTTCCTCTTGGTTGACCATTCATCAGAACCTTATACCTCACAGATGTTACACAGCGCATGATCCATGTTATCCATATTTCTGCAAAACCCATCTTCCTCATGGTAGCCTCAATGAAGGACCATTCCATTCTATCATACGCCTTGCTCATGTCAGTTTTAATCGCCATTCTCTTATTCTGTCCACTTGGTTTAGTCCTTAGGGCATGAAACAGCTCTTGGGCAATCATGATGTTATCGGATATCTGCCTCCCCGCTACAAAGGCCGACTGGGTTTCTGATATTCTTTCTGGAAGAACTTTCTTTAACCTCTGGCATAAGACCTTAGAGATTATCTTATAGCTAACATTGCATAAGCTGATTGGGCGTAGCTGACTCATCTGATCAGGCTTATTAACTTTCGGAATGAGACATATGTGTGTGTCATTTAAACTATTAGGTATCTCGCCTTCAAACAAGAATCTATTAACCATAAGAGTTAAATCCTCTTTGACAATATCCCAAAATTTCTGGTAGAAGAGTGCAGTCATTCCGTCCGGGCCTGGGGCTTTCTCTGGATGCATGGCAAAAAGTGCTAACTTGATCTCCCATTCAGTTACTGGTGCTGTGAGGCTTGCATTATCCACATGTGTAATGGTAGTAGAGACTTTAGATAGAACTTCCTCTATGTCCTCCGGATTTGATGACTCGAAAATATGTCTAAAATAATTAGTAGCAATGGCTACTAGTCCTTCCTCATCTTGCACCACATTCCCATTTTCATCCAGAAGTTGTGTGATCCTGTTCCTTGCTCTTCTCTGCTTTGTAAGAGCGTGGAAAAATTTTGTATTTCTATCTCCTCGTAACCAAAAGACCCTACATTTCTGTTTCCAAAACAACTCCTCTGCCTTAAGGGCATCAGATAATTTTTTTAAAGCTGCTGCATCTCCTCAGTAGTGGCATCGTCATTTGATGATAGATGGTCTACTTTCTCTTTTAATTCCTCCACACTTCTCTCAGAGTTGAGATTGTGCTGTCTCTTCCACTCGCACAAAGCTCTCCTGCAGCTAGCAATTTGTTCCATTATGCTGGCTTCTGGTGGAAGATCCGGTGATTTCCAACCTTCCAAAATTACTTGCCTAGGCTACTTGTTATAATTATAACATTTCTAAGTAGTAAACGAAATAAACATGGTTGTAGTAGATATAAATAATGAAAGACATTAGACAGCAATTATTACCCCCTTGTTTATTTCTTAATTTTAGTTGAGGAAAAGAAGAAATTCAATAAAATCAGTTTGGTGGTTGTCGACAAGTGGTAAAAGTTTAATACATTCAAAGTATTACTATCTTTATGTAGTTGGTCTTCACTGGGTCCTCGCAAAAATAAGCATTAGTAAGAAAACGCGAACACGAGTAAAATATACAGTATGAGCATCCCCACCAGTGGCGGACGTAGGAATCCATTTAGACGGGGGCACATAATTTCTTTCCATCGTATTTAGTTATAGGATTAGAGGAACATTACATGAACTGAATATATTATAAAAGGAATATAAAAAACATAGGGCAGGGGTGGATGTAGGATGAAATTTAACCGGGGTCACCGGCAGATTTTTCACTATACATAATTTTTGGATTGGGAGCATTATACAAATGTCAAGTTAGTTCTTCAGAAATTTACAAAAAATAGACGGGGTCATGTGACCCCGTTACTCCCTCTCTCCATCCGCCACTGCACGTGACCCCGTCATCTTCACCTACATCCGCCTCTGATCCCCACATATATACGAGTATATGAGCAGGACCATGCCTATATAAAAGCTGATCAGGCATCTGTTTGGTGGCCAACAAGTATAAAATTTATTTTGGAGCCAATTTTTCAAATAATCTGGTAGGTGAGATGGTGCAAACAAGTTTTAAGAGATTTATGTCCTTCAAGTCTTCAACCTAGGTTCATATTCTGAGTTTCAAATTATGAGTGCTACTTAATTAAGTTTTAACTTATGGGGTCAATTTTTTTTTTTTTGCTTCTGCGCCACCAAATGTCAGACACGCCATGTATATGAGTTGTCCAAAAATTTAATGGTATATGAGTATCAAAATTTTTAGAATTCTGATATACGTATGTATACGACTATTTTACTTATTTAATGAAAATAATTCATAAAATAAAATTCAGCATGAATATATATTATTATTTATGACCTTAAATATTTCTGTTTATACTCGAATTAAAACTTTGGATATGTAAAAATTTTGGAATCCATACAAACAATAAGATCTAACAAACACATATCCAATATGGATAGTTCAATTTCTATCCATAGTCCATATGTACTATGGATATCTTCAAATTGTCATAAAACGTCTTTGCAGTTATATAAATATTTAAAAATCTTGTTGAGACGATTAGCTCGAATTCAAACGATGTTTAAAAATTGAAACCAAATTGCCAATTCAAGACCTGTGAACCTTAGGTATTGCGAAAAATATATAAAGTGTGAAGTCAAAATATTGACCGAAGCTAGGGTAAACAAAAAACCGGAAGTATAATAATAGCTCAATTCGTAGTCATTACGATGAAAAGAATCTTGGACATTTTGTACACACACATGTATTCAACCAAATCTAGTTCTAGTCTTTGTCCATTCTCCAAAAACTAATAGACTAATACAAAGTCTTCAAAAACTAAGTTCACATAATCTGGAGCTAAATTCTGAGAGTATAAGTCTATTGATCATCTGCTAATTTACCGAACTTTGGACATTGGTAATAGAATATAAGTAGCAATACAAAGTTAATGTAACTAAGTTGTACATCATCACCCCCAACTCGTATTCAAATGGTTTATAATAATGTTACAGTTGCAGGGCCGTCTCGAAATATATTAGAGTCCTGTTTAAAAAAAAGTTAATTATATATTTAATAATATAATAAAATAATTTTAAAGTTAATATTTTTATATATACATATTTGTGGTTTTATTTAAATTATAAACTACAAATTTAAAAGAAGTGTATAAAGGTTTGATATTTTAAACTATATTTATGTATTTATTTTTAAACATTTCTTAGTATTTTTTTTATTTTTAGATTTGAGCCATGTTCGACTGCTCCTTAAGTAGAACATGTAGTTAGACGGTTCTGAAAATTTCAAAATTATTAACGTAGGTGTGTAAAAATATAAACGATAGTGAAATCTCAATTGTATATCGTCATGTGGTTGCAATAAAGTCAACTTAGTTTCGACGTTAGCATAAAATAGATCAACTTCGATTGTTCTGAATAATAATATAATCATTTGTAATATAATAAATCACAGAAAAAGTATTTATAGCATAGTCTTTTGTATTAATTCGTAGTTCATTGGCTATTTAGATTCAAATTCGTATAATATATAAGCAAAAACTTGTAACAAACAACAAAAAAAGTATATCATCAAATTAGTCTGAATTTTGAAAAGAAAACAAAAATAAAACCTTAGAAAGGGGCCAAAATATATAAAAAGAGAGAATTTCACTTTTACCTTTCATATAATAATATTATTCATATTTACCTTTTTTAGATGGATATTTTCAAAAATATTTAAGTATAAGATTTCATTAAGAAGACAAAAATATGTATACTCTTGATTTATAAATATAAAAAATTATTCAAATAAAGAAAAAATATTTTTTTTATGTTTTCAAATTATAACTTTTCAAATTCAAAAAATTAATTTAATTTTTTTGATTTTTTTAACTTTTTGAATATTCTTTTTCAAAAGAATAATCAAGTGTAAATGTGTTAAGATAAAGATAAAAAAATAGTAGTTTAGGCAATTTTCAAAAACCAAATAGGGAAATTGCCAGAAATAACACTTTCAAGATATCACTTTTCAACTTTACACTAATCAATTTTACCATTAAAATTTGGGTTTTTAGTAATAAAACCCCTCAACTAAAGATGGATCGTAAAAAAAACCCTCAACTAAAGATTTAGTGAAATAAACCTTCAACTTCAGTTCGGTTAATGTTTGTCACCCTCCGTCACAGAATTTTAGACGGAGGGTGACATATGTTAACAAAACTAAAGTTGAGGGTTTAATTAACTAAATCTTTAGTTGAGGGTTTTTTTTACGATCTATGTTTAGTTGAGGGGTTTTATTACTAAATATGATTAAATATTTTAAAATCTTTGTTATCATTTATTTACTATTTAAGAATCTTACAATTGATTTATAAACATTGAAAATAATTTATAATTTTTTTATGAAAATTTAACCTATTTATAAAGCTTAGTAAATATTTTAATATTTTTATAAACTATTAATAAGGTTTAACGATGATTTTATAAGCTTTTGTCTGCTATTTCTTAGGATGGAATAATACATAATTTTTTCTTGATATTACGAAGTAAAGCGATAAAGCTTTATAAAGGAGGAAACACATACAATTTTCTTATATTAATATTTTCAAATATCAAATAATTAAGATTTCTAAGTTATATAAAGTTGTAGGTAGTGTTGAGGATATTTAATTAGTTTAGAAATTCAAAATTGTTACTTAAAATATGGCAAAGGCTTTTTCTTCTCTTTAAACAATTTCAGTTTGATTCGTACTTTTTTCTCTTTCAGAAGAAATAATGTAGGATTATTTTTCTTCTTTTTAATTTCCGAACCAGTATGTTATACTCCTACCATATTAATCAATAAGATTTTCTTGTTTTATCTATTTACTTCATGTTTTTGTAGTATGACGAATAATCACATCGTTAATCTTATAAAATCATCATTAAACTTTAACAGTAATTTATAAAAATTATTAAATGAGAAAACTTTATAAATAGGTTATAAAATTGATAAAGTAATATATAAAAATATAAATAATTTTAATGTTTATAAATCAATTTTAAGATTCTCAAATAATGAATAAATGATAATAAATATTTTAAAATATTTAACCGCATTTAGTAATAAAACCCTCAACTAAAGATGGATCGTAACAAAAACCCTCAACTAAAGATTTAGTGAAATAAACCCTCAACTTTAGTTCTGTTAACATATGCCACCCTCCATCTAAAATTCTGTGATGGAGGGTGAGAAACATTAACGGAACTAAAGTTGAGGGTTTATTTCACTAAATCTTTAGTTGAGGGTTTTTTTTACGATCCATCTTTAGTTGAGGGGTTTTATTACTAAAAACCCTTAAAATTTTAATAGTCAAAATACTATTAGAATTTAGGGTTTTGGGTTTAGGATTGATAGTTTAGGGTTTAGTGTTGATTTTTTAGGGTTTAGGGTTTACTTTTTAGGGTTTAGAGTTTAGGGTTTAAGGTTTAGAATTGATATTTTAGGGTTTAGGGTTGATTTTTAGGGTTTAGGGTTTACTTTTTAGGGCCTAGAGTTAAGAATTGATGTTTTAGGGTTTAGGATTAAATTTTATTTAATATTTATTTTATGTATATATATAAAAAACAAGGATATAAGAGTCTTTTATCCTTTAATAAAATGTGTATTTTTGAAAATTTTCCTTTATTAATGGTAAACATAAAAAATAGTACCACCAAAGTGGTATAATTGAAGAGTGATTTACACTATAGGGCAGTTTTTAAGATTTTATTACACTATAAGACAGTTAATGCTCTTAGGGCAGTTTTTCATAACTATAAGCTGACAAGAAGCTAACTATGTTTATTCTTATAAGTAAATGAGTCCTACAACTTTAGTTTTATTTACTTTTTTTTCTGTCACATAAAAGCAACTTTAATGTCAGAGAAAACTCAAAAACTAAATCTGGAAAACAATGATTTTAATGGCAAAACGAAAGATGAAATCAACCCACGATCTCTTCATACCCACCTTGACTCATTACCATCTGATCCCCTTCTTATAGTTGCAAGAAAAGTTGTGCTCCGTTCGAGCTTCTCCGACGCGATTTTACTTCGTCGCCAAAGCTTTATGAGAAACAATGGCTACTTTTTCTTTTATTCCACATATGGTCCTTCAACTTTTGTATATATTCATTTTTGCCCCAAAAATTTCTGATTTGCAAATATATCTCTTTCAAGTTGAATCTTCACTTTTCAATTGTATAGATCAGACTTTCCATGATTACACAAACGAATCCTTGAATTTCTGGAAGTTTTGTATTCGGCTTTTAACTTTGCAAATTACATAAATAACCTCTTAATTTAGTGTTAAACTTTCAATTATTCACTCAAAATATATCAATATTATAACAAAGTAAACATGTACACTATCATATTTGAGAATCAACTTCATAATTCTTTGTGTAATGATATGAAAATCATATTGTACAACCATTTCATCTTTGAATGGACTCAACATAATTTTGCAGTGTTGTACACATGTACACTTTTATATATATTGTACACATGTACGTCGTCAAACTTTAATGTACACATGTACACTTACGAATGTACACAACTTTACAATATGTTGGACATCTAACATGTATCTCAAATATATATGTACATGTAAACATCTAATAAAATATAATATGTATATTGTACACGTTAGCCCTTATCGATAGTTAAAAACATATGTGTACATGCAAATTTCTTTTGAAAATATATATGTTAAACATGGAAACACCTTTAGATGTATTTAAAAAGAATAAAAACTTTGATGTCATTATACACATAGATGGATTGACTGCTATTTACTCAAAATGCCAAAATAAATAACAAAATAGATCAATAAAAATAAAAACACCGTATATGACAACTGATGTACAAATAGTTCATTTAATTCATTTTAGGATGTCTATAGATGAATTTTGTGTTCAGTTAAATTGTGTAAAGAATCTATTGTCATATTTGTGTAATGTATAATTTGGTGTACATGTGAACCATGAAAAAATATTACAAATTGTAAATTTATCTAACAAATTCACCATATATACATGTGAAATCTAATGTACATATGTATTGTTGTTGTACATAAGAATAGTAAAAATATTTGTGTACATAGTTTATTGTTGTACATGTGTACTATTGTACAGTCCGTTGTACATATTTTTTGATATTTCATATTTGTTTTTGTTCATTTAAGTTATGTAGATGTGTTTTTAGTTTTATTGTACTTTCATAGATGTATTTGTGCTACAAGGAGTTAAAAATATAATTTCTAAAGTTTGAAATGAAATTAAGAATCAATTTTTACATTTAAAAAGTATTGAGGTTACAAAATAAATAACAAATAAGTTTAGGGACTAAATATGCAAAAAGTACAAATTAGCCATTGTTGCTCTTAATCTTATCGTGTCAGTTTCAAAACGTAAAAGAGGCAGGAAGGTCACGGCGGCGATGTTTCGACGATGGCGAGAGCTTAGATCACAACGACGACAGAGAGGAATTGCAAACACATAACGAAGATGAGAAGGAAGAATTGCGGTGAAGAAAAAAATGAATTTTGGCGAAGAGAAGAAAGTGTTGTAATGGTGGAAAAAAAATCCAATCCAATGACAGTAACGGACCACGACGGTGTAAATGCGACGACCATCCCTTACTTCGGATGCAACGGAAAAATTGGAACAATGTGAAGAAGAAGGTTTGATAATTGATGAATTTTTTTAATATATTTTTGTTTCATATGTCTGGTCCGAGAGAAAGAGAAAGGTGACTAGGTTCCAAAAATTGTGGGACCATATTAACTAGATTAATGACTTTAGTTTAAAAAACTACCTCAGTAGTCATAACTGTCTTATAGTGATATTAAAAAACTTAAAACTGCCTTACAGTGTAATATTTTCATAATTGAAATTATCCTAAAGAAATATCATATTCTTTTGAAACTTACAGATTTATCTTATTCAACTATGTGTGAACATATATTTATTTTCTATGCTTAATTTAACAAGGTCTATTACTATTACGCACTAAATTCAAGATTGACCCGTGAGAGAAAGAAACCCGTATCAAATAGGAATCCAATCAGTGTTCTATCAAAAATTCATTATTAAAAGAATGGACCAGTGGAATAATGAACCTGCTGTTTATAGCATCCGCGAGTATTTTGGGGACATGACTTGACTTTACTATTGTTACGGTTCTATTCTAAACGCGTTATAGAACCCAATAAATATATTTATGTTGAATTTCATATTTGATTTGATTAAAAATTTAAAACATATAATGTCATTTTACTTCTTGGAATTTAGCACCGAGGAATCTGAAATTTACGACCATTATTTCAAAGTCAGCTCTTACTTTTACAAATGAAATCCTAGGATTATTTACTTTCTTTTAGAATATGATCTATAGGTACATGTAATTAACTATGTGATTAGCACATGCGGAATAAATGACTACCAATGCATAAGGTTAAATATGGAGAACACTGTTTTTTCCCCAGCTTGTGATGAGTTGAAGAAATCTGTGTTAATTATTTGTTTGTTTTTTTTCTGTTTTGCTAAATAAGTCTATTAGTCAGTTTAATATAGTACTTTTTGGGAGTTGGTGTATATTCACGTTACATGTGATTTTATTTTTTGGAAACTAATTTATCGTTGTTTTGTCAGCTTGGATTTGTGATTTGGTTCAATGGTTAATATGGTGAATTTTAATAGACAATCGGTCGATCATGACATTAGATAGAAAACATTCCAAACTCAGAGCAAGCAGTATAATAGCTAATCTACTTGGTAACACCAAGTACGTTTCTTGAGATCAATCAGATCAGTAGATAACATATATAAAAACTAAAAGATTATTAAAATGTTTATAAATCAATATTGATAAAACATAAGTAATTTGTATTACTTATAAGTAGTATATATTGCATCGTTACATTTAATTAATTTTTCTAGTATTTCTAATAATAGCTTAGTTATTATTAAATATATACACTAACCTAAAATTAAGAAATTAAATAATCAAACTATTAATTATTCTTTTAATAATGAATTTAATTAATATTAAAACTAAATTTAAGTAACTAATCAATTATATTTTATTTATTAATATAAAATAATTATATATGCCTAATAATTAATATATATATATATATATATCTATATATATAAACTAAAGTTCCTTCTTTCTAAGGGAAGCCACGTCATAAAATAAGGTGACAAGAGACTGACACGTGTTATCTTAATAAGTCATTCTCTCTTTTTCTCTGTGAGATTTCGTGGGCTGTAAATCTAGGTTAATCTGTTTTAATTGTATGGGCATGTCTACCTTTTTAAATGGCCCATTTTTATGCGGAAAGTCTAATCTTGGATTCTCCGTAGCCTCCGTTGACTCTTATGGTCCTTCTTTATTTGTTCATCACATTATCTTTGAATGCATCTCCCATCAATTCTTTCTTCTGGATTTCCGACTATAAAAATATATGTTCTATACCCTCAAATTCATCAGTTTGAGTCAATCTTAAGCTTTCCGAGAAATTCTTGAGATTTACGAAATCGTTGAGAAAAGTGATGGTGCCAACAACTTTCTTCGTGTCGTTGCCAGTTTTGAGACCTGATACGCAATCACACTGGTAAGCCATAACTGCGCTTATTCACACACGAGCATCTTTGTGCATCACGGCCACGTCTGTCAATTCGGTGTGGTGCTGCGGGTAAGAGAGTATCTGGAGCCAAATGGTGGTTGCAGTGATTATTCCTTGTGGGATACATCGATGACGATGAGAACGAAATTACAAGGATCCCTTGAGGTTTTACAGCGAAGGAAGTAAGCGGCTGGAGTTGAAAAGGAAGTGGAGAGAGGGTACGGGACTTTCGACGAATCCATTGGATTGAAAGCTTTATAAACAGAGAAGAAATAGATCTCTTGAAAAAGCCCAAGAAAAATATTGTTTTTAGTTAGTCAAATTTATAATTGTTTGTTTACATTTTTAGACCTGATATCATTTCAGTCTTTGTTTTACAACTTTGGTCCAAGATTCATTTTTGGGTCAACATACATTTAAACTTGCATATATCAAATGTCTTTCTTTTTTTTACCTTTCACTGCATCAACGAAAATTGTACCCTAATTTAGACTGGTCCGCAATATTGAAGCGTCATCAATACTAACAATTAATATATGAATAAAAATGCAGATGACCAATCCAAACAGCAGCACCAAATGTTCAGAAAAAAAAAAGAAAAGCTAAATAAAATACTCAAACTACTTTACAAAGAAATTGTACCAGCATCGCGTGACATACTTAGAGACATCACACGTCCTTTACTTCAAAAACACACAATCTAATACCACTGTTGTATAAAAAATACAAACTAATATCACAGAAAATACATACTAACCATCCATTGTCACGCATAGGAAAACAAAGATAAACAGAACGTGAAAAAATCCACGAGTAACACGATTTTCACAGATAAGCGCTGGTGTTACCACTGAATCTACATATGTACTAACAAAGACAGCACGTTAAATCAAATGTTAATAAACAAACTGAACACATTAACTCCTCACACTTTCGTTCTAAAAAAAGGAAAAAAATCCTCACACAAAATAAGATCACACCATAGACACATTAGTCTCATTTCTAACACTATGTAGGAAAAATGGTTAGACGAATACGATAATGACTTCGTGTGTCTATTTAAAAAACCAATAGAACCGGTTGACAATAAAAGTAAAGTGTTACAAAACATTTTTTTGACTAAAATGTCAAGTTTATTATATCAAGTTTTAAGTTTTGGACATGATTACACAGGAAAAAAGTAGCATATGGACATATATAAAAGCTATATGACAGAAGTAGAAAACATAACAAATACAAGCTAAATCAGATAATATCCAAAAAATCAACAATATATAAAAAATCCGCGCGGACCAACCCTAATCTTTTTATATAAAATTATGTTTTTCACTCCTAAAAACATCCACATAGGATACCACCTAGATAAGTGAATGCCTCTCATTGAGACATGTGTCCATTCCTCTTAAACTCATCTTTCATTTAGAAGAGTTGGTTGATGAGCTTTTTCATTCTCTGTCCGTTGGGATCTACGCTTGCAATACTTAGACTGGGCTTGAGACAACGCGCCTTGCTCTAACCCTAATTTATCAATCGTCGACTACGCATGTCGTTTCTTCCTTTTCCTATGCCGGCGATGAGTGACGCTTGATTTGCTTCTCCATGTACGAAACGGGCGGAGTTATAGTTCATCTTAATTTCTTTTTAGTCGATCACCCACTATGCGATCCTGAATGAGGCGTTCTTCTGAGACGGTGTCAGATCCGTATAAATATGTGAGTGCTTCTCCTATCGAACTCAGCCTTTATTTCTATCTCTGTCGATATACTGAATCGCGTTCTTATGGCTAATTCAAGAGTTTTCTTCTCGGAATTGAAGATCAGTGGTTGCTCATCCATCGTCAAGGCTAGGCTGCTGTGTTTCTGAATGTAAGATATTTTTTTTAGATCTGCGTTAGATCATTTCAGTCCGGTGGTTTCTCATTGTTTATCAATCCTCTGAAATATCTAATATGTTTTCAGTCGACTATGATGCAAGCCACCATCAATGCTCACGGGAAGATGGACAACTAACTACTTCCTCCGTTTCGAATTAATTGTCATTCTAAAGAATAAATTGCGTTTTAAAATAAGTGTCGTTTTAGAGTTTTAAGGTAAAATTTATTAGTTT
>CAKOAT010206932.1:24855-35738 GCA_932364175.1 Eruca vesicaria subsp. sativa
TCCCACCCCTTGGTTCCCTACTTTTTTTTTACTTGGTTCCCTACAAAGTCATCTTCAAAGTTGTTTTCTATTTGCATTTTCACTTTCTTCACTATGAGATTCATGTCTTTAACCATACGTGATATCAGTTCTCCAACAACAAAAGAAAGATGTGTCAGCTTGACAATATTCAAATGGTGAAAACTGTGAGTAACTTGATATTTTATGTTTTCTGCTTTCTAACAGTTTCTTTTGATGACCAAATGTGATTACATGAGCAGTATTAATATACAACCCTTAGCTTTCGTTTCCATCGCGGTGCGTTTCCATGGTGCGATACTTGATGACTTTATCATGGTCCACTTGCAAACGTCTTGCACATATTGTTGTATGCTGATGGTATCTTGAATCTTTGGGTCTGTAGTCAGTGCAAACACTTTCAGATTTGTGATAAGTGAGAGCTCTTCTTTTCTCTTTTGCTCTTTGGTTTTTATAAAGAAAATTTGTTGTCGTCGGACACATAAAAATATTACTCATTACTAAAATGTATTCCTCCCGTTTAGGTGTTATGAACCTAAACACAGGCATGAAGACATGAAAGACATCCTGTTAATTTCAAGGATATGCATGCATTATAAACAAACGTCCAAATATATAGAACGAATTTTGTAATGCTCAGGTCTAATTCTTAGAATATAATAATTTTGATAATTAGAGTAGCACTATCTGAGTGTATGGTTTTAAATATAAACAGAAATAGGTTAGATTTATATTCTTACAAACACAAAAAGTCTGTAAATTATGCTTCGTATTTCTGATTGTTTTACAGTTTAAGCATATAGAAATCTAAACATGGAGGCCGTGATGCAGCTACCTTTTTTAACACTGTAAACTTGGCTCATGTTTGCATCTTATCAAGCTCATCTTATTGTTTTCGATATAGTTTCTAATTTCCACAAAATAGGTGAAGGATTTGGATTCAGCTGGTTTAAGCACCTTTACCATAACTTCAAAACTATTAGAAATAAATATACTTATTAGTATAAATTAGATTTTTTTGATAAATTATAATAATAGTTATAAACCGTGCTTAGTGCAATTATATTTTTACATAATATTCCTTTGGTTTAATAAAATAACATATAATTCATATTAAAATACGAAAAATAGTACACAACTGAGCATGAAAGAAAAAGAAATACTCAGGCAGAAAAAAACTAAAATAATATAACCAAAACCAATAACAACATAGAAAATCCCACGGTATCATAAAAGATTTTACCACCTAAATTATTTGGTCCCTTATAGGCTATGTTATTTATGTGACCAAACTTTTATTTCGTCTATACAATAATGTTATTCTTAAGATACAATTTATTCGATTCACCAGCCAATTTTTCTTTTAAGTTTATATATGGTCAATATTTTATCCTAAATTTAATTATTTCAAAAGTTTAGTATGATGAGAGGTTTGAGATCAAACAAAAATCGACGTCCCGTTAATCAGTACTACAAAACTCTTTATCTTACGCTCCGAAAGAAAAAAAAAAACTTAAATGGCTTATAAAATTAGAGAAACCACCAATTAGTCTCTGCACACATGGAATTATGGATTTTTATATTTGCCCTAAAAGGAAGAGCCAAATCATATCGAATAAATAAATAGAACCGAAAGCAAGCCAAATATCATAAAAATCGAACAATAAACAAACTATGTACCCCAAATTCAAATAAAACTTACAGACCTAAAATACTAATTATATTTAGTTTTACAATTACAAATGCCACCAACTTACTATTTATAAACTGAATTATCCAAAAAATGAATTATCTAAACATGATTTAACCTAAAATATTGTAATTACCTAAATTCCCGATTATGGTTTATCTAAAAAACACAAATGACTTGGTATTTCTCCTTAACAGAACTGAATTATCCATAAAATTAATTCAAACTAATCAAAATTATCCAAAAAGGCATGTAACTGAAAGGGATCTAATTTTGTTTTTTTTTTATATTAACCGCTTCCCCAATTTATTATCCAAACTGAACCAAGAATAAAAATAATTGAACTAAAATCAAACTAAATTTAATAAATAACTGAGAATATAATATTATAAGTTTACAAAACATAGTATATTATACGCCTTAACCTATTAATATAAACAAAAACATTGAAATCACACATATTTTATCTTAACATACATGATCCCTACACTATAGAGTTCTTAAAAACCATAAAAAATATTATACACTTTTTTTACAAAACTTTACACAATACACAAAAAATATATAGTTATATCAATACAAGCAATGTTTATTATTCGTATACATTAGCTGTTGAAATTATTTTATATTTTGCATCCCGCCCGTAGGGCGGGCCGACCCTAGTATTTAATAAATAATAATAGTTAACTACTATTAATATTTAATGATATGATGGAACATGGTATTTATGATATTTTTGTGAGTATATTTTTACGAGTTATTCCAACAAATATGTAAAATATTTATCAAATATAAAACTCATTGAATAAAGGGTTTGTTGCAAAAGTGTCAAAACTCAAAATCACATACAAAACTAAATTTTTTTTGGACATTTCATTTGCCTAATCCACCCTAAAGTTTTGATTATTTACGAAAATACCATTATTTTTTATTTAATTTGTGTTTTTTTTTTGAAAATGAGTGTATTACACTCTCATCCTCATCTTCATTAATTAATCACGAAAATGTAACTACCATCAATCCATCCAACAACCACGAAAAACCAAAATGAAACTTTTAATGCATCTAAAATAAAATTTACTCATTTATTCTCACAATTTATGGCCAAAAACTACATCTCCCTCACTATCTAGCTATATTCATCCAAAAAATTCAAGTTTTTTTATTCTAAAGTTTTTGAGGGTCATATAGCCATCCAAACTCAAGATTTCTGGTCATTAACGATTGAGTAGATGTTCTGGTGAAGTTGTGTGTGCTTGGAGAACTAATCAAGTACTCTTAGGGGTTGAAGGTATGAATTGAATTTTTTTCCCAGATTTGTTCTCTAGAAGACTTACGAGTAAGTCTTCTTAAGACTTCGTAAGTCTTCTGGTCAGTGAATAGGCGCTTTTTTGCAATTGACTTTCTATGTTTTTTTAGAGAAGACTTACTTGGAAGTCTTCCAGATTTTTATTCCGTGATTTTGGTCAAACCTAAAGTAATCAAAGAAGACTTCCAGGTAAGTCTTCCGAAGTCTTCGCCGTATCGAGTAGTCTTAGTTTAAAGGTTGAGAAGACTTCTAGGTAAGTCTTCCGAAGAAATTCAAATTTCTGACACAAATTGATCAATTGCAAAACTAACCTATTCATCCGAGAAGACTTCCAGGTAAGTCTTCTCGGGTATTTTCGAGAATTTTTGTATTAGAAAAATAGGCCAATATTTACATAGAAAGACTTCCATTGAAGTCTCTGATATAGGAGACTTCTCTGAAAGTCTTCCTTTGCAAATTTTTAATTACAAAAATGACCTAAATAGAAGATTTACAAATTTCATTTTCTTCAAATTTAAAATGAATTCTTAAGATTTTATGTTAATCCATATGTTTTAGACAACATTTGGGTTCCTGAATGAAGTTCATCACTTAATTAGTGATAATTATGAGGTTACGTACCAACAATCATGTTTTTTTAATCTTTCTAGCTAATGATAGAAAATTTCCAAGACTACTAACATTCATCTCAGAAGACTTCTGTGTAAGTCTTGCACCTTAGTTTTTGTAAACTTGTATTTTTAAGAATGTTCAGTAGTTTAAAATAAGTTTTTAACTTTCAAAAGTGTTGAACAATTTCAAGAATTATATAATGTGTACATGAAAATGAAGTTAGAAGAGTTAACCAACTCATTATATCTTTACTTTGGTTACAATTATAAAATTTATTGGTTTTACTTCTTACAAGACTTTGTTGGTTTTACTTCTTAGAAGTTTAAAATGATGAACAACTATTGGAAGTTAACGAGAAGAAGTTGTTCATAAATACACATTTATATTTTTTGTAGAGTATGAAGAACTACACAATAAACATCATGTTTTGAATCTGAAGGCTAATGAATTTTTTTATTTCCTTAATTTGTAAAAGTGGAAAACACATTGTTAGCATATCTTACATCTTATTTACTTTAATAATGTGAAGTAATTTTGGGTAATAAACATATTTACTATATTTTTATTAATATTTTTTCAAATTTACAAAAAAAAAAAAAAAAATTCAAAACTAAAGAATACACATACAAATCACAAAACATACCACAACTAAAATTTTATAGATCATTCCTCCACAAAGACAATCTTGGACTCCACTTGATATGAGAGAAGATTTGTTAGAATATTTCCAAGAAGACTTAAGACTACGCCAGAAGACTTAAGACTATGCTAGAAGACTTAATCTTAAGGTCTTCTAAGGTCTTCTAAGGTCTTCATATGTCTTCCAAAGTTTTGACTCTGGAAGACTTTAAGTATGTCTTCCGAGTTCTTCGAAGAACTTCTAATAAGTCTTCCAAAGTCTTCTTAAGTATTTCAAATTATCATGACTAACTTACATTCACTCATCTATAATTAGATGATTATAATTTCCCCCAACCAAAATACTTTTTATGAAGTTTATAAATTATTTTAAGAACTAATACAATAGAAGACTTTCCCTAGAAGACTTTAGAAGACTTTCTCTCGAAGATTTTAAAAGACATTGGAAGACTAAATTTTAATCGGGAAAACTAATTTTTTTTTTAGAATTTCAAGCAGGAAACCTAAATTTTGAGCAGAAAACTGTTATTAAGTTTTCATAAGTCTTCCGAAATCCCAAAATCAAATATATATACATATATAACTAAATCACATACAAATACTTTATTAAACTTAAATTAAACTTATAAAATGTTTAATCTACACAAAACTAAACACATATAGCTAAAATCTATTTTTTTGTTATGACTCCACAATCTAACTCTAAAAACACATATAATACTACAACATAGTTACCAAACCCTAAACCAAAGATTATCATGCTTTGTTACATTCACTCTTCTATGTTGAAAAAAATAATTAATTTTCTTAAGTCTAAATTTATATCACTTATAAATGTTTATAATTAGAAGATTGTGATTTTTTTCCTATCAAAATATTTTTTATGAAATTTATAAATTATTTTAAGGTATTAATACACTGGAAGACTTTAGAAAACTTTTCATGGAAGACTTAATTTTAAGCGGGAAACCTAAATGTTTTTAGAATTTTAAGCGGGAAACCTAAATTTTAAGCGGGAAATTGTTATTAAGTCTTCTAAGTCAAAACTCCAAAATTAAAAAGCTCAAATATATATAACTAAATCATACAAAAACTTTATCAAACTAAATAAAACTTACAAAGTGTTTAAGCTACACAAAACTAAACAAATATAGCTAAATTTTAATTTTTTTTTAAAAAAATGTTAAGATTCCACAATCTAACCCTAAAAACACATACAATACTACAAAATAGTTATCAAACCCTAAACCAAAAAATATCATGACAAACTTATATTCACTCATCTATCTTGAAAACTATTCAGTTTTATTAATTATATATTTACATCATTTATAAATGTCAATAACTACATGATTAGGATTTTTTACGAACCAAAATATTTTTTCTTAAATTTATAAATTATTTTTAAAATTTACAGCATAAGAAGACTTTCAGGTAAGTCTTTTCATGAAAGTCTTCTCACTCGCAAGGTTCTAATGGTAAACTACAATCCTATTTATTTATTTTTTGGTCATGAGGGGATGTCTGTAATTTCACTAGTCTTTTAAATCATTTTTGCATTTGATTTGAGTTTGGGTACATTTTTGCATCTAAAATCAAGTTTTGAGTCCTATATGGAAAATCCCCCTTGAATAAAACATATAACACACTTTGTGGTAGGCTTGGATGTTCATGCACCCATTGGAAAACATGTGAGTATTTTAAATATTCTTTTTTAATTTATATCACATCATAAGTCTCATTCTAATATTTTTTTTAAGTATGGATCCAGTTCAGATAAAACACATCGATTTTTATTCTATTTTTTATCACATTCTATAACTCATAAAATAACTATATATGTTTCAGATTCAGTTTATATTGGTTTAGCTCAGATATATTCGAAGTGAAATTCAAAATTTAAAAGCAAAACATAATAAATAAATAAATACTTATTTATATAAATTTATAAATTTATAAATTTAGATATTTAAGGTATTTATTTAAAATTTCAATACTTACTTTTAGATATAATTTTTAAATAAATATAGAATTGAATATAAGTACATATTTATGTTTCAAATATTTATATGTGTGATTATTTTGGACATTCAGATTGGTTTTTTAGAATTTTTTTGGGTTTTTGGTTTTTCGGATAATCTGTTCGAGTTTGGTTAATAATATTTCTAGTTTTGATAAGTTTTATACTTACAATTTGCATTCTAGTATTTCTTACATTTCATTCCGGATACAAATCATTTTTGAGTTTGGGTTCGATTCAGATTTCGGATTACAGATTTTTTGTCAAGGACTACGTTAAATAAAGAGAAAATACAATTATATAAAATTTTCATAAAACATTATTCTGCGCTTTCAAAGCGGATCATAATATAATATATCTTTAAAATGCATGCAGTCATTTATATTTGATTAGTTGTTTTCCAGAGTTAATAGTCAAGGATGAAATGCTTTCATATTATCAATATTCCACTGTTTACATTACTTTAAACGTTTTACTAATTATCTATTAATTAGGCGATATAGCATGCAACACTTTCGTTATTTAATTCTCTACTTGCTTGTAAATTACAGAAAAATTAGGTGTTTAATCCGTACATATTCCCTCCGACGGTCTAAGTTTGGACTCTTTCTATCTTAGGCACTGTTCAAAAACTAGATTATCTATAGTAGAAAGTGTCCCTGAATATGGAAGATCATCAATTTACATGGATTTTATGGTATATTTGAAAAGCACATAATAATATTTTTTTAGCAATATAGATATAGATCCTAGAGATACACTGAATTTGGCAGGGACAGAATGTCTTCTTTGGTCTGAGGCTCATGCTTCACTCACCAATGGGGATGCTGGAACATGCGGATCCGTAGAATTCAGTCTATCTTCGATACTAGGACGCAGATGTTTTACGGATGGATCATGGAAAGATAATGATTTATTTTCGGGTCAAGTGTGGCATAGTACACTACAAGGCTTTGAGGGACTCATGAGAGCAAAGAATACGAGAGCAAGTATTTCGTCTTTACACTCGGAAATAGAAGCTTTTATATGGGCAATGCATAGTGTGAGGAATTTACGTCAACACCATATTAATTTTGCGACTTATTTGTTCAATTGGTGAAGATGGTTTATACACCAGACGAATGACCAGCTTTTGCGATATATGGAAGACAGAAAGATCTTTAAAGAGAGTTTCAGTCGCTCAGAGATCATTCATATTTCCCGATCGCTGAATACCAGGACGGACAGTCTGACACGTAGCGCAAGGAAGCAACCATTTTTGTTGTTCATATGGATGCAGAATTAACTATGTGGTTTGCAAAGTCTTCATAAAATCCATTTATGTTGATAACAAAAAAAAGTCTGCACATGTGATGTATGGACATAAATATTATAATTAATTATTAATACATGCATTACTAATTAAAATACTATAATGATAAATTATTCTTTATTTTTCTTTTGAAAATTCTTACGTATTATATTTTTAAAAAAAAATTCTTCGTACAGTTATTCATTATTAGTGAATATATCTTAAAAATTACTCAATATTATCTTTTCAATTATATAAAGTTAAGAATTTTACTTAATTAATATTTAGTTGGGGTTTTGTTTTTAAATGTTATTTTTTAATTAAAAGATACATTAGGATAACAACAAATACATATTGGAATTATCTTTTATTAAAAAAAAAACTAAAGAAACATGTTAAGGCGCTAACAACTTCCATATCAATGTAAGGTGATATTGTAACATGTCTGCATTTGAAAATCAATGACACGACGAAACAATTACTCCATAATATGGCTTATGAGTTATAAGACCACCGCAGAAGTCAACATTATATCAGTATTATACGCTGATCAATTTGTGTAGCTAAAACTTGTTGCCAATCCATGAGACGGAAAAATAATGTGAGAAGTTTGTCTCCGTTGCATTTTGAATTAAGGGTATTAATCTGAGTGATGGAGTATATGGCAAAACATACTTCTTGTCAATACTTCAGCATAGACTGTAAGGAAATAATAATGATGGTCAAGGATCCAAAAACGTGGCCAAAATTTTCGATGGAGCTTACAAAATTTACAGCTGAGAAAGATAGGTTTCAAGATTTCAAGATGAACCATAACTAAACTGTAGATGGGCTTACCAGAACAGTTCAATATTTCATATAAATCTTATTTCTATTGGTTGTTTTATTCCGATTTAGATTTCTAGATCACCTATAATTAAAGTGACTGAACAATTTTTATCATTTTTATATGAAAAAAAAACTTTGTTGCCAACTCTAATCACACATAGATTACTTAATTAATTATTTAGTTGCTCCGTATTTCATCTTATTCTTACATATTCAGTTAGTACGACCAGAGAGAACTAAATAAATATTTACCCCATCAGTGTTTCTAAACTTTATTTAGTTCGTAAGAAAATAGAAAGTTTAATTCCATAGTGACAAATATGTTGAAACCTGTCGTAAGCCTCTTTCGTTGACTCATAACTTTGAACAAAAACTTGTATTAACAGCAAAAGAAAGATGGAAATTAAAGGGTGTGTAAACTTAATTAATTATTTAGTTGCTCCGTATTTCATCTTATTCTTACATATTCAGTTAGTACGACCAGAGAGAACTAAATAACTATTTACCCCATCAGTGTTTCTAAACTTTATTTAGTTCGTAAGAAAATAGAAAGTTTAATTCCATAGTGACAAATATGTTGAAACCTGTCGTAAGCCTCTTTCGTTGACTCATAACTTTGAACAAAAACTTGTATTAACAGCAAAAGAAAGATGGAAATTAAAGGGTGTGTAAACGCGTTAGTCAGTGTTACAAAAAAAAAAAAAAAAAAAAAAAAAAACGCGTTAGTCAATTTGCGTTACATGAGCTATCTATCTCATCGTCAGATATTTTATTGGGAAATATGTCACGTACACCCCCCTCTCCCATCTATACTTTTATTTATATATTATTATTTAAAAAGGTAGACATGCCCATACAATTAAAACAGATTAACCTAGATTTACAGCCCACGAAATCTCACAGAGAAAAAGAGAGAATGACTTATTAAGATAACACGTGTCAGTCTCTTGTCACCTTATTTTATGACGTGGCTTCCCTTAGAAAGAAGGAACTTTAGTTTATATATATAGATTATTTAAGAAATAAATTTGCTTAGTTGTTATGTTCTCCATAAATTAGAGAATTTTATTTATTTATTATATTTTTAATATTTATATATAATTTATTTATACATAAAACGAATTTATATGAATATATCATATTTTAGAAAATAAGATAATTCTTGTGAATTATGTGATTATCTTGAAATATGTTTTATATATAAAATTGAAATTTTAAATTAAGATATAAAAATTATTATATAACTAAAACGAATTTATATTAATAATTTTCTATTTTTCTAAAATAAAATAATTCTTAACTATTTTTAAGAAGTAAATTTGCTTAGTTGTCATATTCTCCATAAGTTTAGGTAATTTTGTTTATTTATCATATTTTTAATATTTATATATAAATTATTCATAAATAAAACGAGTTTATATGAATATATCATATTTTAGAAAATAAGATAATCCTTGTGAATTATGTTGTTATCTTGAAATATGTTTTATATATAAAACATAAATTTAGAAAGTAAAATGAGTTTCTATGAATATATCATATTTTAGAAAATAAGATAACTCTTGTGAATTATGTTGTTATCTTGAAATATGTTTTTTATATAAAACTTAAATTTAAATTAAAATATAAAAAATATTATATAACTAAAACTAATTTATATTAATAATTTTATTTTTTTCTAAAATAAGATAATTCACATATTATGTAGTTATGTTGAAAATATATTTTCGTATTATAAAACTTTAAATTAAGATATAATAGTTATATTATTAATAATTAGATATAAATCATCAAAACAGTTATTTGAAAAGTGAATTTGTTGATTTGTCTCCATGATCCTAGGTAATTTTGATCATTAATCATAATTTCTCTAATTTTGTTTATTATTGATTATATAATTAAAACTAATTTATATTAATAATATGATATTTTAGACAATAAGTTAATTCTTATGTATTGTGTTGTTATCTTGAAAATATATTTTTCTATTATAACATTTAAAATTAGGGTTTTTAGTGATTTAAACCTCCAACTATTTTTAAATCGGATAAAAAACCTCCAACTAAAATTTTATGTTTTTACACCTCCAACTATTAAACCGTTAATGCCGTTAACCTTCCGTTATCAAAACCGTTTTTTCTTAACGGAGACCCGTTATATCGAAACACCGCGTTTCATGTAATTTCAAAAACGACATAAGGTTCTTACTATCAATATATATTTTGGTGATTTAAACCTCCAACTATTTTTAAATCGGATAGAAAACCCCTAACAAATTTTTTTATATTTTTAAACCCTCAACTATTAAACCTTTAATGTTTTTAACCCTCTGTAAACAAAGTCATATTTTCTGAACGGGAAACCTTAAATTGAAACACAGAGTTTCATGTAATCATATAAACAACATGAAATGTTTAAACCCCCTATATCAATGAGCAATGATAATCACAATTCATCCTCAAATAAAAAAAATGAA
>CAKOAT010206932.1:37772-48003 GCA_932364175.1 Eruca vesicaria subsp. sativa
TAATTGGAGGTTTAAAACACTAAAATATATATTTATAGTAAGAACCTTATGTCGTTTTTGAAATTACATGAAACGCGGTGTTTCGATTTAACGGGTCTCCGTTAAGAAAAAACGATTTTGATAACGGAAGGTTAATGGCATTAACGGTTTAATAATTGGAGGTTTAAAAACATAAAATTTTAGTTGAAGGTTTTTTATTCGATTTATAAATAGTTGGGGGTTTTAATCACTATAAACCCTTTTTTATTCGATTTATAAATAGTTGGGGGTTTTAATCACTATAAACCCTTAAAATTAACATGTAAAAAATCTATATTACTATTTAAGACAAAATTTATATTAGTAGTATCAGATTTTAGAAAATAAGATACTTCTTATGTA
Organism: Eruca vesicaria subsp. sativa; assembly: GCA_932364175.1. NCBI lineage: Eukaryota > Viridiplantae > Streptophyta > Magnoliopsida > Brassicales > Brassicaceae > Eruca > Eruca vesicaria. The sequence goes on from CAKOAT010206932.1 coordinate 38,154, forward strand.
TTAAGTTGTTGTCTTGAAAATATAACTTTTCTATTAGATATTTAAAATTAAGATATACAAAATTGTAATTATTCTATAACTGAAATAAATTTACACTAATAATAGTATACTTTTATAAAATAAGGTAATTCTTATGTATTATGTTGTTATATTGAAAATATATTTTTATATTATATAATTTAAAAGTAAAATATAAAAATTATCTATTATTACATAAATATAAATCATCAATCAAGAAAAATTATTTAAAAAATGAATTTGCTATGCATTAAGTTCTCCATGATTTTAAGTAATTTTAATTATATGTCATAATTTCTATAATCTTATATAATTATTATATAATCAAAACAAATTTATCAAATTATATTTTTAGAAAATAAATAACTTAAGCATTGTATTGTTATCTTGAAAATATGTTTTCTATTATAAATTTAAAATTAAGATAAAAAAATTATAATTAAATATAAATTAAGTAAAAATATTTGTATAAATATTATAAGTGAATCTAAATCAAGTAAGATAATTATAGAAGTATATTCTTTTAAATATTTCCGATGTTTGAGTTTTTTCATTGATAATTGTTTAAAGTTTCATTTATACTTTCTGAAAATATAGATAATAATTTATTATGCTGGTTTTAAATCAATGAAACGTCAGCTAATAAATATTTATAAGAGAATTTTACCCGCAAGTGCGGGCAAAACACCTAGTGTACACATAAAAAACCTAAAATTCATTATCTAACAAAACTCACATTCTTTTTCTTTTCTCTTCTTATCTCATCTCTCTTCAAAACAATTTTTTCTTTTTCTTTTTGGGTTATCTCACAAGTAACTCCTATTTTATTTTGTTTTATTTTTATAATAAGTTAAGATCTACGGCAGAATGAATATGATGTATACAATTATTTTTACATATTAATTATTGATTTATGTTTTGTTCATGTATTTCCTCCGTTTCAAATTATATGTCGTTTAGAGTAAAATGTTCGCTTAAAAATAACTGTTATTTTATAATTTCAATGCAAAATTTATTGATTTTAAATATTATTCTATTTTTCATTGGTTGAAATGTGGTTAGGTGCATAGATAAATATGTTTTATTTAGAAAATATGCAAAATTAATTATTTTCTTAATATATGTGCAAAAATCTAAAACGACAACTAAAATAAAAAAAGAGAGAGTAGTATACAAATAAATATATTTAATTACTAGTTGAGAAACAACCACTCTAGTTTGATTTCAATCATTTTTATTAGTTAAAAAAATCATTATTATTTATTTATTTTATATAGGATATAATTAAATTTAAATGAGATTAACAGAGGTATAGAGTATATTTTTATTAGGAAATTTATTAATTGAGGTATCTATTCATATGATTTTCTTAACATTTGCATATTTGTTGTAACAAAAAAATTTGAATAACTAATCACAAAGTTTTCAATATAAGATTTTTAATTGTTTTAGAAACTCATAGTCATTTTAAATGAAAATTTCAAAATTAAAATATTAAGGTATCAATACTTTTCAATAGTAATTTCGAAATTAATATATTCATGTATTTTTATATGGTACATAGTTCAATTTAAGTAATAATATATATATATATATATATATATATATATATATATATAATTTGAATACCTATTAAATCAGACTTTACATTCATAAGATTTTGTTATCATTTATATCTTGTTATGACAAAAACAAATTAAACCATTTGATAATAACAGTTTTTATGTGTGAATTTTAACGTTTTTAATAATTTATGATCGTTTTAAGAAATTAAAAATATAATATATAAGAAAAAAACTAATTTTTTACTATATATTTAATATGCTTTTTTAATTCAATAGTATAAAACAGAACAAAAATAATGTATGATACAAAAATTATTATCAAAACTTTATTATTTAAAATCATTAATTATCTTATATATGTTAATTATATTAGATAACTCTATATTATTTATTTAAGAAAAGACTGAAATTATTTTTTTATACATTACTGATCAATTTTAAAATTAATTTAATAAAACAGTATAATATTTATTTAGACAGATCAATCTATTTTTATTAGAATTCTAGGAATCATTTTAGTGATTACATGTGACTACCTCAAAAGTTGTATTAATTTTCAATTAATAATATACTCCAAAGGATATATGGTTTACATTCAAGGAGATAGTATTAACCAAAGAAAACATATATATTTTTAAAGATGCTTGTTTCTCAAAGCGCAGTTTGATGTTGGCAAATTTTATAACAGCCCTATTTGGATGTAAAAATTATGTTAAGATAAATTCTAATTACTATTAATTTATTTGTCAATAACAAAAAACAAAATAATAGTTTAGAACCCAAACAAATGGGCTCAGAATTTACTTAGGCATTATGTATAAAACATCCTATACTCATTTATCATTTTTTTTTTATGCATGAAATACTAATACATAATCAGATTATATCACTAAAGTTGATCACTATAAAAATCTAACTTACATTTTTAACGTAGATGTATCAAAAAATAATTTAATATGACATTTAGAAAAATAAATAAAGTATACAAACAACAATAACAACTAAATTAAGAAAAAGTACATGCGTACTATGATATTATAACTAGATTTCCACGGTTTTAAATTTCGAGATTATTTAGTTTAAAATTATACTTATTTAATAATATTGATGGTTAACACACTAATGGTTAACTATACATATTGTGTTAGAATGTATTATAAAAGCATATATATATATATATATATATATACTCTGGAGGATATTTTTTTGAGCAATATGTTCATATCACGTACTACTTTGAAAATTTGGATGTTGTATATAGACGACGGCATTGGTCAAGTTTAGACATATGTATTCATAATTTAGATTAATAATCAAAATTAAACATAAAAGATAAAAAGTACTTCAAACATGTATCATATGGTAAAATATTGGAAAAGCATGTCTTGAAGTTTCAATTAACTAAAAGAACCGATGAATAAGTAAATGCAAGTATTTGTTAAAAATACCGGGTGATTGTGGTTGAATGGTAAGGAGATGGGGCTGAGACACCAACATGTTTCAGGTTCCATTCACCTGTTGTGTGAAACTAAGTCACAATTATCCTAATCACCTGACACGTATATGAATCCATGTTTTATTGTCCATTTGAATATTTGGAGAGAGAGAGTTTATCCATGGGCTGCACCTCCCCTTGGATATTAGTCTAAACCTCTCCATGAGCATAGAATACCCGTAAATTAATCCAAAAAAAATTGTCAAAAAAAAAGGTAAATGCAACTATAGCATTTTATAACAAGGACAGGGCATGATATATAATGTAATTTATACTAATATACACGTTATAGTTACTAGCTAGAATGGCCGTGGATAATCTAAGGAATAAAATTTAGGTTCACTCCTAGAATGAACTTTTAAATTCACTTCATCGTTTAAAACCAATCAAAGTATCACGTAAATAATTAATTAAAAATAATATTAAATTGAAAAAAATTAGTTAAAAAAAAGAAAAGATATCAATTTTAACGATGTTAATGTCGGTAGCTAAACCCTAAATCTTAAATTCTAAATCCTATATCCTAAATCAACTCAACTCTATACCCTAAACCCAAATCCTATACCATAAACTTAAATTTTAAACCCTAAACCCAAATTGTATACCATAAACCCAAACCTAAAATGTCTATATCCTAAATTCAAAATTTAGACCATAAATCCAAACAGTAAATCCTAAACCAAATTCCTACATCCTAAACTCAAATTCTATGCCCTAAATCCAAATCGTATACCGTAAATCCAAACTCTATAATGTCTATATTTAAAGTTTGGGTTTAGGGTTTACAGTTTGGATTTAGAGTTTACAGCTTGGATTTAAGGTCTAGGATTTTGGATTTAGGTTTAGAGTATAGAGTTTGGGTTTAGAGTATAGGATTGGGTTTAGGATTTATGATTTGGGTTTAGGGTTTAGAATTAGATTTAGGGTATAGGACTTAAATTTTAGTCAAGAATTTGGATTTAGGGTTTAGAGTTTAGTTACTAACATTAACGTCTTTAAAATTAATGTTTTTTAGTTGTTTCTTTAATTAATTATCTACATAACATTTTGATTGATATTAAAAATGTGATGAATTTAGAGGTTCATCCTATCGGGTATCCAACATTTATTCTAGTCTAAACCATTTTTTTTTTGTCGTTAAAATTAATTTATTTTTAACTAATTTTTAATTAAATATTATTTTTAATTAATTATCAACGTCACATTTTAATTGGTATTAAAAGTGTGATGAATTTAGAGATTCAATCCTAAGGGTGAATCCAGCTTTTGTTCTAATCTAAACCAGATTTTGTTTTTGTCGATGTTTCGTTTCATTGACTTGCCCAATGGGTGAAGTTACACATGGATTAGGCTTTAAGAAACACAAGATTAGTCCCAGATTAGTACCGAGATAAAGAGGTGTCTTTTTCACTACGGATTAAAGAAGTTTAATTTTGATAAGAAAGTAAGAAACCACGAAAAAATATTTACAAGCAGATATAATACAACAGTGTTTTCCGGTCAACATATAATCCACACAACGTTGATTTTAAGCGTAAACTTTGATTTTCTACAGAAATGTACGCGTGGGCTCACTGTAATGCACCTCATGCGTCTACCCGACGACTTTCTTTTTTACTCTGAAGTAACATTTGCACCACATATCTCAGTATCTCACCATCACAACTCTACGCACATCTGCTCTATTAAAATATACTAAAATATACTCATTCTTTTTATCTACTGATACAAGTTGTCATTTAAATTTAGACCCTTTCTAGAATGTTACAAATAATATAAGTCATATAACTGATTAAACCGTATTACTTAAATTAAACCAACACAATTAATGTAAATAGACGACCTTAATGTAAACTACCTTCAAAATACAACAAGTATCTATGTGTATACCGAAAACACATATTTTCTTCTATAAATATGGAATGTTCTAAAAGAAATATATCATCAAAATATGGAATATGGAAATCTACTAATCTAACTTAAATTAAACCAGTGGTTATTTATGGAATATAGTCTTGGACTTACTTTTATTTTCTGAACAAATTATATAGTTTGTTTTTGGGCTTAGTATTAAGAAATAAACTCCAAAAACATTGAATAAACTTTTCACCTTGAAAGACCAAAAATCAATTATTATTTTCAGACTCAAAAGTTATTTAATATTTTTAACAAAACAAAATTATCTATTATTAATCATTTATTTAAATCATGTACTTTAAAACATGTTAATATATTTTTTTATTTTAAATAACAATCACTTTGTTTTGGTAAATTTCAAAGGTAACTTTTAAATAATTAATTGTTTTATTTTTCTTAAATAATTTACTGATTAAAAAAATGTAAAGCAAAACCAAAAACCAAATCTAAAAACTAAAATCCAAAACCAAAAGCTGAAAACACATGTTATATTTTTTTTGCTTTGTTTATTTACAAAATAAACTATTTCAAATTTTTTTTTTAAAATTGTTGTCATCTTTTCAGTTTTAAATTAGATGTTCGATTATTTGAGATTTGTTTGTTGGTAATATTAGTTCAAACTAACTCAGCGGGTTTAAAAATTAAAAACCCAAACCAAAAACTGAAAATGAAAAGTAGAAACTTAAAAACTAAAAACCAAAAACCAAAAACCAAAATCTAAAAATAAAAACTGAAACTTAAAACTAATGAAAAACAATCATCACCACAAATTTTGGTGAACTGATTTTATATCAAAATATTCTTTAAATTAAGACAACCCAATTATATAAATTTTTAATTATAAAAAATTTCCGCGTTTTTCAAGCGCGGGTCAAAATCTAGTATTATATTAATGCATAATTTTTTGTAGTCTCTAAAAACATATCAACAATCCAACATGCAATATAATATATATGTACAACCTATATACTTTTTTGACTATGGTGCCAATAACCCAAAAAAAACTCTCTCATCTCCTTCCGGGAAGCTTACCAAATGCTTTTGAATTCTCACACATGCCTTTAGACAAATTGAGTATAAATACTCAAAACCTTAAGTCACTCATTCTCAGATAGCTCATAAACATTTGATCAGCACAACCTGTCTTGATCGCAGTACTTCAACTTTTCGTCAGCAATCAAAAACATCATCGGAAGATGGGAAGAGCTCCATGCTGTGAGAAGATGGGGTTGAACAGAGGCCCATGGACACCTGAAGAAGATCAAATCTTGATCTCTTTTATTCACAAACATGGCCACAGTAACTGGCGAGCCCTTCCTAAGCAAGCTGGTATGTAAAAAATTAAAAATTACGTATTTTATATATAGCTTAATTTCCTAAATGTGAAAATTAAAATTTCTTAACACTGATGGTAACTATTAATTTCAGGTCTTTTGAGATGTGGAAAAAGCTGTAGACTTAGGTGGATGAACTATTTAAAACCTGATATTAAAAGAGGCAATTTCACCAAAGAAGAGGAGGATGCTATCATTAGCTTACACCAAATCCTTGGCAATAGGTATAACTTTGCACTCTTCTACTTTTACATATAAAGTTATACACCTGCATTTCTCAAAAAAAAAAAGAAAAAAAGTTATACACCTGCGTCTATGTACTGTACATTCTAACATATGTACGATAATCATCACAAGAAACATGTCTTGGTCCACTATTATCTAAAGTTAAGTATATTATAATCTGCTCTCTGATGATTTTGTATTAACGTTCTTTTTCTCTTTCGGGATTGTCTCTAGATGGTCAGCGATTGCAGCAAAATTGCCTGGAAGAACAGATAATGAGATCAAGAACGTATGGCACACTCACTTGAAGAAAAAACTCGAAGATTATCAACCCGCTAAACCTAAGACAAACAATAAGAAGAAGGCTACTAAACCTAAAGCTCAATCTTTAGCGAAGAATTTGAAGAGTAATAGACGCGAATTGGAGCTCGCAAATTCATCAAACTCTTCTTTTGAAAGCTTGTTCTCGGCATCACCATCAACGAGTGATGCGGTTTCTTCGGTGACACTCATGAGCCACGAAGGCCATAACAACGAGGTTAAGATGGATTATAAATCGGGAGACATCAATACTGCGGATCAAGATTGTTGTTCTTTCGAAAATTTTGGAGCAGACATCGACGAGAGCTTCTGGAACGAGGCGCTTTATAGCCAAGATGAAAGCAACTACGGACTGAATCTTGAAGTGGCTGGTTTTGACGAGATACAACAAGAGTTTCAGCAGTTAGGCCCAGTTGAGAATGAGATGGTTTTCGACAGTGAGATGGACTTTTGGTTCGATGTATTGGCTAGAACTGGAGGGGATCCAGATCTATTAGCTGGGCTCTAATTAATTGATATATCTGAATGGTAAAGTGAAATGGTGCAAATATAAAGCTAAGAAAAGTCCATGTGAACTAGTTAGTTTATTAATTAGAGGTTGCGTTCTTCGATAATATTACTCTTTTTCTTCAGAAAAAAACTTGAGTAGGTAGCTAATTCGAGAAGTAAATCAATGACAAGTGATTAACAAGAACATATATATTCCCTTGCTAATAAAATAATTAACTGAAAATATTGTGTGTCATGTGAAAAATAGCGGTTAAAATGTAAAGCATTATCTAATCTATTTAAATTAGAATCCTATTTTTATGATAAAATGTTATCATTTAACAACCCGGTTATTTAACCAATTGGACATCACAATAGAAATAAATGATTAAATTAAATGTAATCAATCCAATAGTAATTAATGTTTGGACTATACACAAAATCAACATTTACATCATATCATTTAATTTAGTCAAACCATAATATATATATTATCAATCCGAGATTTACTTCAATTAAATTTCTGAACCAATTTAAATATAAGATAAGAACATGCAATCATTTTTCTTTGGATTTTAGAAAAAAAAAGTGTTTCGAAAAAAAGTAATCATTTTTCTTGTTTTGATACACAAACATAAGAGAAAATATCACCTATATTTTAACGCAGGCTGTAGCAGAAATGAAAAGTGATGTTGGTGATTATGGCAGTACAAAATGTGTCATATTTGTCTTTGAAAGGAGGATTTTGTTGTGAATCAAATGTCGTGGAAGATTTGAAAGGAGTAATAATCAGTAATGTCGTGGAAGATTTGATTCACAACAAAATCAAAATCAAGTATATTTATCTATACTTTCCGACTTAAATTTGATTCACAACAAAATCCTCCTTTCAAAGACAAATATGACATCATATCATTTAATTTAGTCAAACCATAATATATTATCAATCCGAGATTTACTTCAATTAAATTTCTGAACCAATTTTAATATAAGATAAGAACATGCAATCATTTTTCTCGTTTTGATACACAAACATAAGAGAAAATATCACCTATATTTTAACGCAGGCTGTAGCAGAAATGAAAAGTCATGTTGGTGATTATGGCAGTACAAAATGTGTCATATTTGTCTTTGAAAGGAGGATTTTGTTGTGAATCAAATTTAAGTCGGAAAGTATAGATAAATAATATGTTATATATGTATATCCAATTCTGGTACGTGATTTTTTGGAAAAGTCTAAAACCAAATTCATACATGATTAGCTTGTTTGACCTAAACGGAACAATATCATACTACCTTCGTTTCAATTTAATTATTGTTATAGATATAAAGTTTTGTTTTAAAATAGTGTTGTTTTATAATTGCAATAAAAATATTAATTTTATTTATCATTTTATCATTTATTGGTTAAAATATATATAGTTAGATGTATATGAAGTTTTATTTGAAAAATATGTAAAATTAAAATTTTTTTTAATTTGTTTGCACAAATCTAAAATGACAAACAGAAGGAGTAATTATCAGTAATGTCGTGGAAGATTTGGACATAGACTAAAAAAGCCCAACAACTTGTTTATGTATTATCTAGCTATCCAAGTCTGTAATGTAATTATTGTGAAATGTCCTCTCTCTTCCCTCTCTGAGAAAGAAAATTCTCTCTAACTTTTTCATCCTTCTTACCACACTACTATCTTTCAGAGGAAAAAAAATTAATCAGAGGGTGATAGAGTCTTGTTTTTTTGGTTCGTGAAATATTTTTCAATCCATCCATGAGATTGATGTTTTATTTCTGTTTATTGGATTTTCATGTTTCACTATGGAGATTTTCCTCTTTCGCTTGGGCAATTTTTGTGGTGTTACCAACTCAAAATCAAAGCTTTTCTTCATGGGTTTATAATGTTCTTTGATTCTGGGTTGAGTTTAGTAAATCATTGCTCTTATCTTTCTGTTTGATTGGGTTTTATCCGTTTGATCAAGAGAATTGAGTTTCTTTATTGTTAGTAACACTTGGTTCTTGGATCTGATTTGGAATCAATCTTCGTCTTAAGTTATCAAGCGAAGTATCCAAGATGGTCAAGATCAGAGATTTGGATTATGCTTTAGAGATTCGATGCAAAACTTAGAGAAGTTGGAGCTGCCCATGCAGTGTCGGCTTTAACCCATGGCATCATGGGCAATTGCCATGGGTCTATAGGTAGTTTACTAATTAAAAAAGATCCACTTTGTTTGTTAAATATCAATTAGTTAGTAAAATTATAATAAAAAAATCAATGATAAACTAAAATTTGTGTTAAAGAATAAAGAAGAAGGTTGTAACTCTCATTGTATTATTAATCACGTGGTTACACATATATATATACATACAAGAGAATAAAGCATATTCCTTAGGAGATAAGGATTACAACAATAAAGGGGATGATTATCCTAATCCTATAATGATTAGGATAACTACAACATATGGATAAACACAAGGGAGGATAGTGACT
>CAKOAT010207043.1:1989-42572 GCA_932364175.1 Eruca vesicaria subsp. sativa
GCGATCTAAAGATGGGCGATCTAAAGATGGGCGATCTAAAGATGGGCGATCTAAAGATGGGCGATCTAAGGATGGGCGATCTAAAGATGGGCGATCTAAGCCGATGGGCGATCTAAAGATGGGCGATCTAGGGAGTGTTTCTTAGATCGCCGATGGGCGATCTAAAGAGTGACCCTTAGATCGCCCATCGGCGATCTAAGCCGGGTTTGGCTTAGATCGCCGGTGGGCAGACTAGTTGCGACTAGTTCGCGTTTCACGGCTTTTTCGGTTTTTTGCGGTTTCGTAAAAACGATTCTCGAGTTTTATAAAACGGTTCTCGAGTTTTATAAAACGATTCTCGAGTTTTATAAAAAGGTTTCTCGAGTTTTATAAAGCGATTCTCGAGTTTTATAAAACGATTCTCGAGGTTTATAAAGCGATTTCTCGAGTTTTATAAAGCGATTTCTCGAGTCTTATAAAACGATTCTTTAGTTTTATAAAACGATTTCTCGAGTTTTATAAACCGATTCTCGAGCTCTATAAAACGATTTCTCGAGCTTTATAAAACGATTTCTCGAGTTTTATAAAACGATTTTTCCAGTTTTATAAAACGATTCTCGAGCTTTATAAAACTGTTCTTTTTGTATTCTTGCGGAAAGTTTTGGCTATTAATTCCGTCGTACCGATTTTCACCCCAACATGGCTCGGCCTTTGACGAAACACCAAAAACCTTTGTGTTTGTTTGTTTGGGTTTCATCTGTGTTCCCCAAAAACCTCTCTCAAACCGACGTGCATATATGTCTGTTATCAAGTTAACGAGTTGCGGGTCATCTGCTTCATCTGGCCACTGAGGAAACATCTGTTTTACGGAGTTCTTCATAACCATTTTCTCACGCGCACCTACAAAATCAGCCACCGAATACATAATAAATCAGCTGTCAAAGTACTAATAACTCAGCCAAAAAGTACCAAAAACCCAGCCACCATGCCACCATATAAACACTATCTCAGCCATCAAATAACTAATATCAAGAAACCCAGCCACTATGTACATACTAACTCAGCCATCAAAACTAATACCAAGAGGCTGAGATATTGTTTATATGGTAGCTGGGTTTTTGGTGTTCATAAAACAACTAATAACTCAGCCATAAAATAACTAATAACTCAGACACTTTATACATGCTAACCCAACCATCAAATAACTAATACCAAAAACCCCAGCCACTTAAGTACATAAGTACTAATAACCCGGCCAACAAATAAATAATAAATCAGTTGACACCTTACCTCGCCATGTTTTCTAATCTCCTCAGTAATGACAATATCAAAACTTGAACGTGTACGCTTTCCACCCCATCGTAAAAGTGGAACTTCTTGCTCATTGATCACTCTCCCAAAACGCTCTCCAAAACAAATGACAGATTCATACGCCCAAACCAACAACATGTCCTTCAGACCGCTTATGGTGTATGTCCTTCCTTGTGGGTTCAACATCTTAATAGAGTCAACAAGAACTTCATATGCAGTCCTCCCCCATGGATATGTCATCATGGCTTCATCGTCGAATACTCTTTTTGCACTTTCAAACGGTATCCTAGAATTATGATGCAAAGCATAAAGTCCCATGGCTTGAAGAAGTAACAGCCCTAACCATTTACGCTTTTCAAAACTCCAGGCCGGACATACCTCTAATGCTGCCCTCAGTTGATCTAACTTTGGTCCCACCCCAAGCGGCAGATTCAACTCCTCCCAAAACGCTTTGTATTGGTCATGTTCAAAACTTTCTGTTGGCACTGGATCTGTGTTTAACCCAGTGATCTCACCAAATTCGAGTAAGTTAAACCTGATAGGTTCATCACCAACTAGACTCCAAATCTCCTTCAAGTATACTCGAAGCTGTCGACATAGTAGATAGTGGACAGTCCTACCAGACCACACGCTTTTGCGTTCAGCTAGCTTCACAATAATTCCAAGAGGACCCTGCCTCATGTGATCCCACACATCCCGTCCCATTGCTTCTCTGACGTTAGGGAAATCTCCCATCTGCAAATTGTGATTAATCTCTTTATTTTCTAGATTAGAAGCCCCTTCAGCGTAAAGTCGTGGAGGATAATCCCGTGCTTGATCTTCAGAAATTGCCATCTGATCCTAAAACACATATATAGATAAATCAGCCGCAATAGAAACAAAACTCAGCAACAACATAATAAATAACCCAGCCACCATATCAATAACTTAGCCAAAACATAATCAATAACTCAGCCAAATCATAAATAATAAATAACTCAGCCACAACATAATATATAACTCAGCCACCGTAATCAATAACTCAGCCAAAACATAATCAATAACTCAGTCGTATCATAATCAATAACTCAGGCACTTCATAAATCAAACTCAACTCAGCCACACTATACAATAACTCAGTAACAACATAATCTATAACTCAGACACGTCGTAAATCAAACTCAGACACAACATACCAGAGAAGATGAGAAGATGATGTCGTAGATACGATTACGTCGAAACTTTTGCGGAGAAGAGGATGTCGATGAAGATGATATCGGAGACGGTTAGGGTTTAACGAGGTCGACGAAGATAATTTACGATATCGGAAACACTGTTTGAAACGAGAGTATTAGTTGTGACGAAGATGATTTCGTGATTTCGTGATTTCGGAATCGGTTAGGGTTTAACGAAAGTTGTGACGGAGAAGAATGTGACATTAAGACTTTTTTCTGTTCACCGGATATATGGGACTGTTGATTTTCCACTGTAACTTTTGATGACACAAATTAGTTAGTGACGTGGATTGTCAAAATTATGATGTGGATTTAATAATTAAAATTTGTATCAATAGTAACAAAATTAAGCAAGGGTGTTTATTGTAATTTACGAGGAGTCTAAAAACATTCTAGTAACTTTTAGAAAATATATACTATTCTAGTCATATACCAACTTTTGTGTATCATTCTAGTAATTTCCTCAAGATTTTATTGAGTCCCTACCTTTTTAAAAAACTTCTTCCAAAAAGAGACTAATGGTTTGCTTGAGGACAAGCAAAAGGTTAAGTCTGGGGTGTTGATATACCATGATTTTGACCCGCTTTTAGCCATGGTATTGATATGTTTTTATAAGTTTTATATATGTTTTGGAGTCTATTAGGTAAGTTTTCAAGTTCAGGATCATTTTGGAATAAAGTGATGATTTAGGTGCCCTTTTGGAGTTTAAAGGAGAGTTTTCCGAGATGACTATAAAGATCAGACAACAAGGATATATATCGATCGATACACACCCTGTGTAATCGATCGATGATGCTTCTATTGAAGATGAAGTCGAGATACTCCATCGATCGATGTACACCATGTACCATCGATCGATATGATGCGTGGAGAACAAGTCCGACTTGGCCGACTTGAAGCCTAAGTCTTCCCAATTTTACAATAATGCCCCTGATGAGTTTTTAACCTAATGGAACTCATATTTACAGTTTTTTCCATTGTGTTTGGCTATACATGCTTTTTTGAATGCTCTTATTGTTCTAGTGCTTTTCGTACTTGAAAAGCTTTGCATACTTTTCTTGTGCTTTGGAATTCTTTTGTTTTATTCTATACTTAGCAATAAAGTATTTCTGTTCATCTTAATTCTAAAAGGTTATAGAATTCTAGATTTAGAAGAAACACACAAAGAGTTTTTTTGTTCCAAGAACCAAAAGTTCAATCTTCTAATCTATGAATCTCTATTATTACCTTGCTATTATGAATCTCTCAGCTATGTCTGAGTAGATTTCTTTGTTACATTTAGGGTTCAAATAGTTACGAGGGATTAGCCCCAACTATGGAATGTTGAATTGTTGATATTCATTATCCAAATGAACCCTAATGCTTACTCTAGAGTAGCTACCTAGAGTATGATCATGGATGTGATTTAACTTGTTAATCATTGTCCTGAAATCATTTGGCATAAGCTTAGATCCTCTAGGGTTGTGCGAGAGCCGGTCTATGATATTGGTGAACACAGTTTCGATTTGATCTTATGCTATATCGATAGATACTCTTATAGAGTTATCGATCGACAGCAACCCATATCGTCCGATATCGCTGTCAAAACATCGGTCGATATTGCTGGCAATAAGATCAATGGATGTGTCTATTTAGCGGTTGCTATTAGATCTGTCTAAGAATCGAAGTTCTCATATATCTTGCAAGCAATTCATTAAAACATCTGTAGCATTATAATCCTAATTATCTGAATATCAACCTTGAATCTAACTACTTTCTTTTATTGTTTTAAACCGAAACCTATTCTCTTGAGCAACTTACCATTGCTCACAAACTGCAATTTACTATTTTAAACCTAATCAACCTAGCACAATCACTTAGGATTACATCTATTGTGTTCCTTAGTTCCCTGTGGATTCGATCCCTAAGTACTACAACTGAACCTCTTATTTGAGAGCGTAATTCACTTCTTAGGGTTAAACATTTGAGTGATATCAACTACAATAAACAACGAAAACATCAATCATCAAAATCATAAAACCTGGACGCCGAGTATTGGCCAGCGTTCGCATCAGCCCCCGGCTGATCGCCCTCGTCACCTTCGTCCGGGATTCCAGCCCCAACCTAAACCGTGTCCGGCGACACCACAATGGGATCCCACTGCGCCCCCATTCGCGCCTCAAGGTCGAAGAGTTCAGACTGCTTCTTCTCCTTCGTATCCAAGCGCGCCTTTTGCTTTGCATACTCCTGCTCATACGAATAATCCGTGAGTTGAGTAAGGTGTAATCCGCCAACCACACCGCGACACTCACGATAGTCGCCGCTGGTCCTTTGCGCATTCTTAATCCCCAAGTATTGGGCCACAAATTTTTCACGGCAAACCTTCACCTCCTCGGCGACCCCTCTTTCCCTCTCTGCGAGCACGGCAAACTTGTTTCTCAGAAAGCTACATAGCACGGCGAGAATTAGCCTCGTGCGGGAAACCTCCCTTTTGGCCGACTCTTGAGCACGAAAGGAGTTAATGTCGATCTCCTCTTTGAGACGAGCAGCTTCTTTTTCCACCGCCTCAGCTCTAGACTCGGCCCTATGAATCTCCGCGTTACTCGCATTCACAGCCTCGTTCATAAAACGAAGACCCTACAAATAGAAGAAAAATTTCTATTATAATCCGATCACACGCATAGTACGCGTAGGAATCAACAAAGGGTAACCAACCTTGTTAACGAGCCTTGATGCTTTCGAAAATGGCGTCTTGGCTGGTTTAACATCAAACAAAGGAACCGACAAATCGATATTATCTAAGATATCGATTTCTGCATTGTCGCTGGTTAACCCTCTTGAAAGCCATCAAAACACTGTCTCATCTCGACCGCAGCACCTTTATCCTGAGGAGATCTGGACCTCTCCCTCGCTCCCGTAACATTTTCCATCCCTGGATCCGAGTCAACTTCGATGGGCTCGCTCTGCTGAAAACGAGAAATGTGAGAGGCGACAGCGCGACGAACTCTCTTCGGGGAAAGGTATCCCCAATAAAACTGACCACCAAGGAGAAGGATCTTGACCTGTTCGAGATCTCCGGATTGCGGAGTAACAAGACCGGACGCTGCAAAACACAAACCCAACCCGAAGTTAGAATTCGGAAAAAAGTATACCCAAAAAACGTACAATCTAAATAACCTTTTTTCCACATTCACTCCTGAAAATGGGGATACAGATCTCCTCTACCAAGTCACTATCAATCCGAACGTAGAAGAAAAACTTGTCCCAATTGTGACCATTCGAGGAAAATTTCTCGATGATCGACATTTTCACCCGCGAAGATATATAATAATAACCATCGCTCGCGCGCTTGATCGACAACATAGCTTTGAGATAATCTGCACTAACGGCCATACCGCGCTCATACCCCAGTACCAAAATCCCGACAAGATGCTGTAATCCAGAGACACAAAGTTGGATGATCGACAGCCCGAGCCGATCCAAGAGTTCAACTATGACCCGCGGGATGGGAAACCACAGTTGACAACTGAGAAAAAGGCCTCGTAGCACGTTAAAAAGCCCGGGAGCGGATGCTTGGCATCTTTACCACATTTGGGAAGAAGAAAATGCACCAAATCTGGGATCATGCGAGAGCTCCACATAACGTTGAGAGAACGAAAGGTACTTTGGCTCAGACCTTCTTGTTTCTTCAGTGATGTAGGCCTCGAAGGAACCCAGAAGTTATCCTTGGGGACCTTGACAGCACGCACGGCTTCCAAATATCTCTTGACCTCTTCTTTACCTGAGGTAAATCTTAAGAAAAGCGGTGCAAGAAGTATGTTACCAACGGAACAATCAACATCGCTCAGATCGAAAAATTGATGGATGGGCGCATTCTGAAATTCTTCGCTAAGCATGCTTAACAAACAAGTATGGAAAGATTCAAATAGAGAAGGAAACAAAGAGAGAAACTTTCTTTACCTTAGGAAAAGTTATGTGGAAAGAAGTGAGTAAAGAATTCGAAAGCTTACTCCACATATTTATAAGCAAGATTCTACTATTCACTTTCGGACTTTTGGTTGTTAAAGTTCTCCCTAATTCTACCAAACTTGCCAAACAAGTTCAAACCGCTCGCAAGAACTCTACGATTCTTACGGGCTCGGGGCTAACTGTTGGGGTCAAAATCTGTTACGACATAACCAACGACCAAAACTTTCTGCAAAGTTAAGAATAGGTTTTAGCAATAAGAATAAGTTTTGAGAATAAGTCTAAGGACTTTCCGAATAAAAGAATTCCGTAAACTTAACAATCATCATCTTGGAAATTATCGGAAAACTGAATAAAACAATCCGCGATTTCCAGATTGACCAAATTAGCAAAACACGGCCGTAACGTCCAAACTCCCCGAAAAGGTAAAGCCGTTATTAAGGTCGAAAGCGATAATCTCGAGATTAACGTCTACGATTATTTATCCTTATATTCACTGTGAGGATCTTAGGTCGAGAAAACGAGAAAAATCAAAACCAAAGAACAGACCAGCTCGTCAACTGACGAGCTGACCGTGCTTGACCAGCTCGCCTGTTGGCGAGCTGAACCAAATAGTCCAGCTCGCCAACAGGCGAGCTGGCCCTTCTTGACCAGCTCGCTTGTTGGCGAGCTGAACCAACCAGTCCAGCTCGCCAACATGCGAGTTGGCCAGGCCCGACCAGCTCGCTTGTTGGCGAGCTGAACCAACTAGTACATCTCCCAAACATGCGAGCTGGGTGTGCCTGACCAGCTCACCTGTTGGCGATCTGAACCAAACCTTCCTTGCCCCTCGACTCGATCGTACTCTGAACCGTGATCGGAACATCTCTCATTTCGTCTCGATTCATCTTACCGTTGGAGTTTTACGATAAAAAACCTTAAAAGGTTTTTTTCTCGTAAAACCTCAAGGGATTCGTATAAAACGGCAACGGTTAAAAAAGAACCTAAGATTGCAAAACTATACGACAACTCAAAATATTTTATAAAAAACCGCTAAAGACTTGTTTTCTCAGAAAATCTCGAGTAAACCGTATAAAACGGCAACGGTTAAACAAAACACTGAACATTGCCAAACTATACGATTAACTCGGGATGTTTTATAAAAACGACTTCGTATCAGGAAATGTTCTCATCTAAAGTCGTAAAATGGCTAAATCGAAAAACGGCTCGGAAAGTCCTTTGAATAGATGAAGAAAGCGGTAAAGAAAATTCAGAAACAACAGCTTGCAAAATAGAAGAGGAAGGGTGTCCCAATTGGGAATGCCATGAAGAGAGAGACATTTTAGGAGTGGCTGAGGCAAAAAAAAGTCATGGTGTTTGTTGAGGTGACCGGCCACTCATACAGCTCGTCTTTAGTTCTGCCTTGGAGTAATCGGGCCCCCGAACTGAGATCCTTCACCAGAAAATGAGCAGGAAAGAATTCAACGGAGACGTTATTAGTGTTGCACAAGTGATAAACAGAGATAAGGTTTTTATATATGTCAGAGACATATAGGATATTGCTTAGTTTAAAAGAGCGAGAGGGAGTATGGAGTGAAGTGAAACCAGTATGCAAGATCGAGAGACCGGAGTCGACTGCAATTGTGGCTTCTTTGCCACAAGTGTATGGTTGATGGAGATAGAGGTTACTCAATTCCTTAATGAGGTGATGTGTTTCCCCACTGTCAAGAATCCAATTGTTTGGATTGTAAGAGATCGTCATGGCCATGTTAGCATGAGGATTCCACGAGGTCGGAGCATGTGATGGCATACACGAGTTTTTGTTGTTGTAGGATCCTGTCTGGCTCTGAAGGAGACGACAACGCCTTGCACTATGACCGTACGTGCTGCAAATTTGGCAACACCCTTGATACCCCCATGTGGGTTGATCATTCTGAGGAGTGAATTGATTTTTGATGCTTACTCAAATGTTTATCCTAAGGAGCAACTTACTCTCTCAAATAAGAGAACTATTGCAGTACTCAAGGATCGAATCCACAAGGAGCTAGGGAACCTATTAAGTCTAATCAATCAATAACCTAGGTGAATATAAGTAGTAAAAACAGTAAACAAGTAAACATGATATATTCCAATTAAGCAAGACAATTACTTAATCGAGAATAGAATAAACGTTTTTTAGACTAAATTGGAAAAGTGTTAGACTTAGGGTTTTTATTCAGGCATTGGGGATTATAATCCTATAGGAGCTATTCAGTTGTTTGCATGGTATTAAAGAGCATTAACTATCTTAAATAAACTAATTTATTAAACTCTCATTTGAATAAATAAGTCTAATGACTGGAAGGTTGTTACTGACAGTGCCGATCGATGATTCTATTGGAATATCGATCGATACACAATACTCATATTCGATCGATTTCCTCTCAGAATATCGATCGATTATGAGTCCTGTCAAGCATTACACGCGAGTAAACAAAGACTCACTACAGATTCCTAGATCAAACTATCATTGTATTTCTAGCAATCCTAGTTTAATGAGGTTGTGTTCAAGACTGTCAGAATTGCTTAAATGTCTCTAATCCAACCTAAGTAATCCAAGATTCAGGTTTCTAGTTAGCAAGGCTAGAACATGAGTATTAAGAACATGCTATTAATGAACACCACAACAAGCAATCCTATAGTTGGGGTTATTCCCTCTAACCTATTTAAACTCTAATCTTAACAAGTGAACTACTTAGACATAGCTAAGAAATTCATAACACAAATAGATAAATTAAACTGCATATTATAGATAGATAGAAAACACTGGAGTTCCAATCACAAATATCAATGATGATCTTCTCTCCAAACTATAAGCCCTAAAAATTTTGCTGTGAAAAAAATACAAAAATTCTCTCTTCTTCCTCTAACACATTGGCAGAGTATATAAATTAAGATTAAAACTCGTCAGGGGTAAAATCTTCATTTGGTGATGTTTGGGTTTGAAGTCAACTTGTCTCGCGAATTGGCCTCTGTGTCTTGGTAATCGATCGATCATGCAAGGTGCATGTAGATCGACTTGAGTCGCTCTATTTCGACCTCGTGGTCGTGGTGGATCCAAATCGAATGATTCTTCCAATTCTCTCTAAACTGCTCCAAAAACATCACTTTCTTCCAAAATACTCCTGAACCTATTAAAATGCTTAAAAGCTTCCATGAGATAATAAATAGTAGTAAAAACACCAATATACCATGACTAAAAACGAGTCAAATTCATGGTATATCAACTCCCCAGACTTAACTTTTTGCTTGTCCTCAAGCAAAACAAATATGCAGTCTCTCTGAAAGAGGTTTGAAAAGAATAAGGACTCACAGATTTAAAAAAATTTGAAGTCATAACCTCTATAATACTGCAATCCACATTTAAGAAGTTTTAATCAAAGAAGTTCATTATGCCATATCCTAGCTTAGCAACCAGATTCACTAGCCAACAACTTAGCAAATACTATCTGCATTCCCCTCAACTAACCTCATTTCTTAACATAAAATAAAAGTGTAGGCTTTACCTTGGGAGTATCGATCACAGGATGCAAGAAATCTCAAACAAGTATCTGAATCTGCAGGTAAAAGTTAGTTCCTATATTTTCTCTCTTCTAAGTTCTCTCTTAAGTCAAAATCTGCTTCCAAGGCAAGATTATTGATCAAGATTGGACATGCTTCCATGAAACAAGCCTTAATGGTTTTTGCCACCAAGTCCTGATGATTCTTTTTGACGTATATCCAAGAATTCATATGAAGTGAGCCTTAATGGTTTTAGCCACCAAGTCCCATTCGAATTCTTTTATTGGAATCATTATTGAAGCAAGCCTTAATTGTTGTAGACACCAAGTTCTATTCTGATTCCTCCTAGCCAAAGTCCTAATAAACTCAGTACTTTTTTTGCATAATATAAGTCAACTTAACTATCTAGGGTCAAAAATAGAGAGAAAAAGGTGATAAATCTACACAACGCTTAAATTTCCAGACTTGTTTGAAGAATCCGATCCCATGTATACCAAGCCCCAAGACAAGCAGTTGTGTCAGGTTTAGTGTTGGAGGTAGTTATGGTTCCTTCAAACAATCTAAGCAAGTGTGAACAGCTGATTGGTTGATCCACTTTAGCATCTTTAGTACTATCTGTAATCATAAAATCTAGAATGGTGCAAAAAAGTGGTTAGATGACAAGTATAAATCAAATACGATCATTATCCATTTTCTTGAGCTTAACAAAAATAGTTTTGAAACAAATTTTTATAAGACTCAAAACAAATAAAACATCAGTAAACCTCCCCCCAGGCTTAAATTACACTGTCCCAGTGTAAAGAAAATCAGAGTTGTGGCAAAAGAAAAGAAATCATAAGTACTCAATGTAACAAGGAAGAAAGATGAACCTGACCAAACTAAAAAATAGATCGATGTGAATGAGTGTACATCGATCGTTGCAGGTGAATGTCTGTCGATCGATATCAAGTGTCTGTTGTCGGTCGATGAGATGGTCATTCGTTTCTCCTTGGATCTTTTTTTTTTTCTAGAAAACCTACAAAAAATAAAAAAAGAAAAAGAATCATTAAATTAAAAGAAAACTAAAATAAAAATTACCTAATAGTGGGTTGCCTCCCACTCAACGCTTTGTTATAGTCATTTAGCTTGACTGTTGGCGCTGGATGAGCTATTGTGTGGAAAAGGAGCTATATGTTGGAAAACAAGTATCCACAACTTCTCTGTTGATGCTGAACCATGTAGCCATGAATCTTCTTGTGGCTTCATCACTTCTGGCCCGTCGTGCATCCATCTTTGTGACTGTGTCTGCAATATTTTGAAATCTCTCCTGAAGACTCTCAATGCTGATGATATTCCATTGAACCTTATCATAAACATGTTCTGTCAGTTCTCCTAATGTCTCCTTAGTTAAATCAGATGGGACCTGCTCTTTCTGTGACAGGTTCTTTCCTTCAGGTACGGACTCGGAATCAATCGCTGCAATAGTTTTAGTGTCGATCGATCCAGGTGGAACATAACTATCGATTGATGCTGCAGCTGGAGCTTCAGGTTGACAGGCGATTCTTTTCTGAATAGTCCTGACTTCCTTCTGCAACAAATCTGTTCCCGAACGTAATCCACTGATGCTGTTGTTGAAGGGGAAGAATTTTTCATCACATATCTTATGAAGCCTATCCTCGGTTGTGTTCAGAGCTTTGTAGATCTTTGTAATGATTTGGTCAACTTCTGCTCTGGTATAGAATTTCTGCTCTGGTAACTTCTTCACATCGATCGATTTGCCTCTGCGTTTGTCGATCGATGAAGAGGATGGTAGGTGGAATTCGAGTTTCATCTTAATGCTGGTGACCTCTTGTTGCAAAGCAGTCATTCGGCCATCCAAGATGTGTAAGTATTGCATGAACGGTAACATGTAGTGATCATGCTCATCTGTGCAAGTCTTCATCCGGTTCTCGATGTCCAAAAGCTTACCATTGATCGACTTCATAGTGTCTGTATCGATCGATTTTCTTTTCTCATGCTTCTCCTCGAGGATAATATCGAAATATTGCTGTAACAACTCAATCCTCATGCTTAACCAGTTGACATTGTTGGTGAGGAGGTGATGTATCGCGTCAATCCTGGTATCCATATATGTTTTGTCCCATGTAGCTATCTGATCTATCGACTGCTCGTCTTTTGCTGGTTTGTCATTCGCGTCGATCGATTTCTCACGCTGTGTCCTTAGACTAGCTAATTCTACCTCCATCTCTTTCATCTGTGTGGTCAATCCTATAATGCCTCCTTGCAAAACCACATAGGCTGTATTCTGATTGTTGGTGAGCTTACCCATTGCTTCTTTCTTCCAATCACTCAAGGAACCAATCATCTCGTTGATCTCATATTTGGTGTAAAGCTCTGGTTCCCAAACCGGTTTGTAATTTTTGTTTAGGTCGATCGATACACGTCTCTCTTTGTCGAACGATGGAGAAGTATCCTTAACGATCGATGGTGGTGGGACTGTGTTGGTCGATGGTTGCTGCATTACGCCTAGTTGTTGCTGAAAGAGATTTTCTGGTCCATTGGCCATCTGAAGGATGTCTGCTATGTCTTCTCTGGAGACTTGTAGAATCCTCCCATTCAAGGCTCGTGGATTACCTTATGGGTCCCTAATAACTCCGAATTCAGCTGGCTTTAGAAACTCATCAAGATGATATTCTTTAGTCAGAGTAAAAGTTGGAGGGTAAGAATCAATCGATGCGCTGTTGTTGTGTCGATCGATGGTAGACGAGAGGTGGGGATCTTTAGCTGGTTGAAAGTTGCACTTGTTACTTTGCCGTGTTGATCTCTGTAGTTTGAGCCTCGCTTTTTGTGTTCCCCAAAGGCAGTAGGTGCTTGCATCTTTTCTGATTCTATGGTGTGCGACGTCCTCTTGGTTGCAAGACCTCTTTTACACTCATCAGGTGCCCTAGGAAAAACTGGAAAATTGCCAAATTTCCTGAAGTCGGTGGTGTTGTGATTGATCGATGCTGATATCAGTGTTTCGATCGATTGTTGATGTCGATTTTCCTTACGTGGCTGAGTCTCGATTGATTTTGGTACTACCGTATCGATCGATGTCGTAGGCCTCGTCTTTTTGATGGGTTGTAGGAGTCTTTCATATGTAAGAATGGCATGGATTTCTCTAGCATAATCCTCGTCATAATCCTCATCATGCTCCTCTTTGTGATCCTCTGAATCTGATATGAATTCTGTATCAATTGCAAAGCTCTCTAGGAAACCACTGTCTGCCCAACTGCCTATGGAATAGTCATCTTGCTTGTTGCTGATGTTCTGCAAGGAAAAATTGGGTGTGATTCCGTTCGTGGACTGTTTTTTGATAGATGCGTCTGGTGTTGCATCGGTCGCCGGCTGGTTTATGGAATCGATCGATGTTGTTGTTTGAGTGTCGATCAATTCAGAATAGTTGGTTGCATACTCTGCTCCACAATGGCATGCTGCAATGAATCCAGCTTCTCCAGTCTCCAATAAGTTTACCTGTTGCTTAAAAACACGAACATGGTCATAAAAAACATTTGGATCAATCAAAGTAAGACAAAACCTGTTAGTATTCATGTCACAAACTGCTCCAACTGTGGCCATTAAAACTCTTCCCAGGGAGGAGTGAAGAATTCTAGTTTAGCTTGATATCTAGGACATGAAAATCCAAAGAAACTAGTGCATTATCAATCTGCACCTCCAAGTCTCTGATTATACCTCATGAGTTCTTCTCAGAACAATCCACAAAAGTGAATGATTCTTTTGAAGGTTCTACCTTCAGACCCAGATGGTCTACCATAACTTTTGGTAGGATGTTGACTAATGATCATGTGTCACATAAAGCATGTGGGAACTCAATACCTTTGACTGAACATGGTATTGCAAACTTTCCCGGATCACTCTTGTTCTTCAATGTGATCCTTTGTTTCATCATTTTCCTAACATGGTGAAACATCTTCTTAATGTCCTCCTCAGTTTCCCTGGCCTCTCTGAAGAACATACACGACTTGTGGGTATAGTAAACCTCCTCAAAATGTTTTTCCAGTGGGATTCTGAGAACTCTCTTAGTGAAATCATCCATCTCCTTATCATTGGGTTCCCTCTTGAGATGTTTAAGAACTTTTTTCTTCCTTTTCCTCAGATGCCTCTCAATAGTGGTTTTATCAATGTCCATAGGCTCTGATGTGGGGTTGGGTGGGTTGGTTGATGGCGGTTTGAGTGCGTTGTATCATCATATGTCAATCGGGGGTAACTACACTCAGCACGTGATAGTGTTGGGTCGATCGACTAGAATAGGGTCCTGTTGATCGTTGACATGTTACTTATGCCGATCGATGGCTGGCTCATCATGTTGATCGATGGTGGTGTATGAAGGGCTGGGTGGATGTGGGTGTGTTTCTGCGAACTCCGCGTGGGTCATTATCCGGATGGCATTGCACGTTTCAGACGACTCACTAGGCATCGATCCATCTGTGTAGTAACCTGTCGATCGATACCCATCAAACTCTCTCGATTGATACGGATAATATGGCATTGATCGATGAGAATATGAATCCTTGAGATCGTGGTAAACTTTTTTCCTTGAGATCGTCTTCTTCCATATTTATATGGAGAATTTCTTTCCATAAATCATCATCCAATATGGCCTTGATGTGGTATCTCATAGCTTCATCCCTTTCTTGCCTCTTAACAGCTTCTTCAGTCTGAACCATTTGAGTCTCAAGCTTCCTTACCTGAGTACCCAAATTTTCAATTTTGGTGTCCAGCTCTTTATAGATGGAATCAATCTTCCCATTGAAATCCACTATCAGCTTTTGTTGTCCCTCAAGAACATGATCAAGCATAGCTTCAATCTTGTTCTCCTGAGTCTGTGGTGGCGGATATTGGTAGAATGAAGTTCCACACCCTTTGTTGTTGCTGTAGCTGCTGTAGGGCTTCTGAAACTGTGGATTCTGGTTGCAGTTACTCCTTTGACCATTACCACTGAAGTTCCTGTTTCCAAACTGATTTCCAGACCTTTGAAATCCAGTTCCTCCAATGTAGTTCACATTTGCTAACTCTGAATCTATATCATCTATACCTTCAGCTGAGCAAACCTGTCTCATAAGTAGTTGGTTGACATTGTCCAGCTGAGATTTTACCTCATCTAGCTGTTCCTTCCCAAGGAATGCTACAGATTTTCTCCTTTCAAAATCAATGTTCTTGATGCTGCTGCTGTTCACTAAGTTATCGATAAGTCTCACAGCTTCTTCCAGATTTCTGGTGTTAAAGCTTCCATCGCTTGTTGTATCCAGAGCCATCTGATACTTCAAAGCGATTCCTCTAAAGAAAATGTTGAGCAGCTGCACTTCATTAAATCCATGGTATGGGCAATCGCGCTGGAAGAACTTAAATCTGAGTCAAGAATCTTTTAAAGACTCTCCAGGCTTCTGTGTGAAGGTAGCAATTCTCCTCCTTAGTTCTTCAGCTCGTCCCTCATCGAATAAAGTGCGCAGAAATGCATTCTTGATGTCAGCCCAGGATGTAAGAGATCCTGGTGGTGGCTGCTTGAGCATCTCCATCAAGTGAGAACTTGAAGAGCTTAAAGATTAAGTAGTTGTGGGAACCGAAATTCACCTACTGTCAATGTATCGTAAATAAGGAAATTTTGAGTAAACCCCAAGTTTCCAGAGGACCCGGCTATCTGCAGAACCGCACAACGAGAATTGAGAAAAACGATGAACTTAAAAATTAAAGTATGAATGAACGAAATCGAAAGCAAGAAGGTTTTTATTCCGAATCGGTGTAAGAACTGCTACAACGAGAGTGGCCTTAGCTGCGCGAGCCGTCGGAGAAATCCCTAACTCTAGAAGTCTAACTATTCCTCCAGAGCTCTGTTGAGAACAATCCACAAAGATGAAGGATTCTTCACTTGGCTCGATCTTCAGACCTAGTTGGTCTGCCATAAGCTTGAGTAGGATGCTGACTCCAGATATTGTATCACATTGGGCACGAGGGAACTCAACACCTCTGATGGAACATGGTATTGTGAACTTCCCTGGACCGCTCTTCTTCTCCAGTGTGATCTTCTTCTTTAAACTGTCTCTGACTTGATGAAACATCCTCCTTATATCTTCTTCTGTCTCTCTTGTTTCTCTGAAAAACATCCACAATTTGTGTGAAAAGTAGGCTTCTTCAAAAGGTTTCTCTTTAGGTATCTTGAGAACTCTTTTTCTGAAGCTTGACAATTCTTTCTCATTAGCTTCCCTTTTATAAGGCTTCGCTATCTTCTCTTTCCTTTTTCTGAGAACTCTTCCAGTAGTTTCCTTTTCTATCTCCATGGACTCAAAGATATCCGTGGGTCTCTCCAAGATGGGTTTCTGAGGGCTTCTAGTAGTGTATCGCTCCCGGAATGTGTCAATACGTGCACCATCTATCTTGGGGAATTTCACTCGGTGGTGGGGTACTGTGTATCGGGCGACACTGACTGGAGTGCGTCGGTCGATATCGTGGTCGTCCTGTCGATCGATATAGGGTAATCATGTCGGTCGATGTCTTGCGGTTCGATCTTGACAGGGACGGGCGGATGTGGGTGACGTGCTGCGAAGGCTTCGTGAGTCATAGTCTGGACGTTAATACACTCGTACCGGTACTCGTCTAAGTCCATCGATATACACTAATCAAAGTCTATCGATCGATGTACATGGGAACATATCGGTCGATGATCACGGGGTGATATCGATCGATAGTAGTCGCGGACGAAGTCTCTCTCATCATCAGATTGCTGAATCTCTTCTACTACTTATTGCCAAAAATCATCATCCAGGATGGCATTGATGTTATTTTTGGCAAGCTCATGCTTCCTTTGGGCTTCTACTGTCTGGAACACCTGAATCTCAACCTTCTTCATATGGGTGTGTAAACCACTTAGCTCTTTTTGGAGGGTATTGTAGACGGAGTCGATCTTCCCATTGAAGTCTGTCTGGAGTTTCTGCTGACTGCCAAGGACCTTGTCCAGCATCTCCTCCAGTTTAGTATCTTGGGTGGGTGGGTGTGGGTTGGAGTAGAATGAGTTTCCATAGCTCCTGTTGTTGCTGGGATTGCTGCTGCTGAAGGTGTTGGGCTTCTGTGAATTGAAGTTGCTTCTTTGGCCTGTGTAGTTTTTGTATCCTCCTTGGTTACCAGACCTCTGAAAACCAGCTCCACTGATCCAGTTTACATTTTCTTCTATATAATCTTCACCTGCAGTCTCTGCATCCTTTACTGCTTGTTTATCAACTTCTGAATGGTATCCAGCTGTGCTTGTACTTCACTGATGTATTCCTTTCCAAGGAAAGATGTAGCTTTTGTCTTCATGAAGTTCTTCGTGCTGTTCCTGGAAGCTAAATTATCAATGAGCTTCATAGCCTCTTGTGGATTCCTGGTGTTGAAGTTGCCTTCACTAGCTGTATCAAGAGCTCTCTGATAGTCCAATGTGATGCCTCTGTAGAGAGTGCAAAGGAGTTGTACTCTATTGAAACCATGGTGTGGGCAATCTCTTTGGTAGGACTTGAATCTGTTTCATGCATCTTTGAATGACTCTTCAGGATTTTGAGTGAATGTAGCAATCTTTTTCCTCCATTATTCAGAGCGTGACTCATCAAAGAAGTTACGCAGGAATGAGTTCTTGATGTCGCTCCAGGTTGTGAGAGAACCTGGTGGTAGTTGTCTAAGCCACTGCAAAGCTTCTTCAGATAGAGAGTACTTGAAAAGCTTGCAGAGAAGATAGTCTTGAGGGACTCCATTGGCTTTTATGACGGTTATTAGATCCTCGCACCTCTCCAGATGGTCCATAGGATGCTCATTGGACAACCCACAGAAGGGTATTTGTCCTACAAGGGTGTAGTACTGCGGCTTAAGCTCGAAAATCTCCTCTCTGAATAACAGGAGGGCGGATGGCTGATCGGTTGGAATATAACTGATCTGGACGGTTGTACTCAGCAAAAGATTTAGCTTGGTTAGCCTCTTATATAGGTTGAATGATGCATGTAGGTGCAGTCTCTTGCTCAGCTATGATCTCCTTCTGAGCGTTCAGCTTCTGACCTGCTCCATTACGCAGGTGACCATCTTGATCACGCAGGTCTCCATTCTCATCGGTAGTCTCCATTCTCATCGGTAGTGAGAATAATAGGCACTACCATGTCTCGCCGGTCAGTATCGATCTATGTAAGGTAAGGTATATCGATTGGTGTTGGATGAAGGGTATCGGTCGGCAAACGGTTGTTGATGTCGAGCGATGTGACGGTGAGAGTATCGGTCGACGTTGAAGGTGTCCTGGTCGACTGTGGTAGGCAAGTATCGGTCGACAGGGATGTGTTGATGTCGATCGATGAGGAGCATAAGTCTTTGCGGATGCTACGTTCCAAACCGTGAGGATCTTCTGAGTACAAAATGTTTTTGTCCTTGTTGCTTCTGGTACTGCTGGGCATGTACCTGAAAAAGACAAGATAAAATTTTTGGTGTCAGAAGATAATTAAACAATAAAAGAAAAATAACCTAGACCTAATCAGATTAAATCTAATGTTATCAAAGTTCCCTGGCAACGGCGCCTAATTTTATATCACTCAAATGTTTAACCCTAAGTGAATTACTCTCTCAAATAAGAGGTTCAGTTGTAGTACTTAGCGATCGAATCCACAGGGAACTAAGGAATACAATAGGTATAATCTAAATGATTATGCTAGGTTAAAAAGGTTTAAAATAGTAAAGTTGCAGTTTATGAGCAATGGTAAGTTGCTTAAGAGAATGGATTTTAGGTTTGAAACAATAAAAGAAAATAATTAGATTCAAGGTTGCTATTCAGATAATCAGGATTATAATGCTACAGATGTTTTAATGAATTGCTTGCAAGATATATGAGAACTATGATTCTTAGATAGATCTAATAGCAGTCGCTAAATAGACACATCCATTGATCTTATTGCCAGCAATATCGACCGATGTTTTGACAGCGATATCAGAAGATATGGTTTGCTGTCGATCGATGACTCTATAAGCGTATCGATCGATATAGAACAAGATCGAATCAAATCTGTGTTCACCAAGATTATAGACAGCCTCTCGCACAACCCTAGAGGATCTAAGCTTATGCCAAATGAGTTCAGGACAATGATAAACAAGTTAAATCACATCCATGATCATAGTCTAGGTAGCTACTCTAGAGTAAGCATTAAGGTTCACTTGGATAATGAATATCAACAATTCAACATTCCATAGTTGGGGCTAATCCCTCATAACTATTTGAACCCTAAATCTAACAAAGAGATCTACTCAGACATAGCTGAGAGATTCATAACAACTAGGTAATAATAGAAACTCATAGATAGAGGATTGAACTTTTGATTCTTGGAACAACAAATCTCTTTGTGTGTTTCCTCTAGTTCTAGAATTCTATAACCTTTAGAAATTAAGATGAAAAGAAATATTTTATATAATAGAACAAAGTAACAAGAAAAGTATGCAAAGCTTTTAAGTACAAAAAGCATGTAAAGAACAAGAAAGCATGTCTAGCCAAACACAATAGGAAAAACTATAAATAAGAATTCCATTAGGTTAAAAACTAGTCAAGGGCATTTTTGTAATATTGGGAAGACTTGGGCTTCAAGTTGGCCAAGTTGAACTTGTTCTCCACGCATCGCATCGATCGATGATACATGGTGTACATCGATCGATTGAGTATCTTGACTTCATCTTCAATAGAATCGTTATCGATGGATTACAAAGGGTGTGTATCGATCGACATGTGTCTTCCTTGTCTGATCTTCATAGTCATCTCGGAAAACTCTCCTTTAAGCTCCAAATGGGCACCTAAATCATCATTTTACTCCAAAGTGCTCCTGAACCAGAAAACATACCTAATAGACTCCAAAAGATATATGAAACTCATAAAAACATATCAAAACCATGGCTAAAAGCGGGTCAAAATCATGGTATATCAGTATGTTTTCAGGTTCAGGAGCATTTTGGAGTAAAGTGATGATTTAGGTGCCCTTATGGAGCTTAAAGGAGAGTTTTGCCGAGATGACTATGAAGATCAGACAATAAGGTCGATATCCAGAGATACATATCGATCGATACACATCTTGTGTAATCGATCGACGACGGTTCTGTAAAAGATGACGAATAGAGATACTCCATCGATCAATGTATGTCTTGTATCATCGATCGATATGAAGCATGAAGAACAAGTTTGACTCAGCCTTGAACCCCAAGTTCTCTCAATATTACAAGATTTCCCCTGACAAGTTTTTAACCTAACGGAACTCATATTTATAGCTATGCCTATGAGTTTTGGCTAATCATGTTTTTTTGTACTTCTTAAGCTTTGCATGCTTTTTACATGTTCTGCTTTTGAATGCTTTCTATGTTCTTAGTTCTTTGATTTATAAAAGTATTGTTTTCATCTTATTCTCATTTTCATAAAAGGTTATAGAATTCTAGATTTAGAAGAACACACAAAGAGATTTGTTGTTCAAAAGAACCAAGAGTTCAATCTTCTAATCTTATGAATTTCTATTATTACCTTGATGTTATGAATCACTTAGCCATGTCTGAGTAGATTCACTTGTTAGATTTAGGGTTCAAATAGTTAGGAGGGATTAGCCCCAACTATGGAATGTTGAGTTGTGATATTCATTATCCTAATGAACCCTAATGCTTACTCTAGAGTAGCTAACTAGAGTATGATCATGAAATGATTTGACTTGTTAATCATCATCCTGAAATCATTTGGTATAAGCAGAGATCCTCTAGGGACGAATGAGAGCCGGTCTATGATCTTGGTGAACACATATTCAACTCGATCTGAAGCTATATCGATCGATACTCCTATAGAGTAATCGATCGACGACAACCCATATGGCTCGATATCGCTGTAAAACCATCGGTCGATATTGCCGGCAGTCAGATCAATTGACGAGTCTAATAGCGATTTCTAATAGATTTATCTAAGAGTTGAAGTTCTTTAATATTTTGCAAACAACTTATAAAGACATCTGTAGCATTATAATCCTGATTATCTGAATATCAACCTTAAATCTAACTACTTTCTTTTATTGTTTAAAACCTACAACCAATTCTCTTGAGCAACTGTCATTGCTCACAACTGCAATTTACCTTTAAACCTAATCAACCTACCATAATCACTTAGGATTATATCTTTTGTGTTTCTTAGTTCCTTGTAGATTCGATCCCTAAGTACTACAACTGAACCTCTTATTTGAGAAAGTAATTCACTCCTTAGGGTAATTTGAGTGATATCAATACCTAAGACAGCCTATGTTCCTTCTGTAGTCTCTCTCTCATATGCCCCCTCTTCTTTACTAGACATAGATAAGCTTAAACCCGGGTCCATTGGAACATGGATTGGATTGCAGTCTTTCGTTCCTGACTCAGATAGTATCTTTAGATTATACCTTTCTTGTCTCAGAGTGATTCCATCTTCTCGTTGAACCACCTCAATTCCAAGGTAGTATGTGAGTTGACCAAGATCACTCATCTCAAAACTCTCTGCCATTCCTTTCTTGAACATATTTATATGATCATGGCTTGTACCAGTTACCAACAAGTCGTCAACATACACGGCTACTAGAAGGACATGTTCTTTCTCCATCTTCCGGTAAAGTGCAGGTTCCTTGGATTACTTGATAAAGCCTAAGGAACCTTGTACTTTATTGATTTTCTCATTCCAACCACGCGGTGCCTGTCGCAAACCATACAATGCCTTTCTTAACTTGTAGACCTTGCTCTCTTGTCCCTTGATTACATATCCTTGCGGCTGACTAACAAATACTCCCTCCTTCAAATCACCATGCAAGAATGCTGTTTTTTTGGTCTAAATGATGGATCTGCCATCCTTTTGATCCTGCCAAAGCTACTGGAAATCTTACTGTCTCAATGCGAGCTACCGATGCAAAAACCTCGTCAAAGTCAACTCCATGCCTCTGTATATAGAATTTTGCTACTAGTCTAGCTTTGTATTTGTTTATACTACCATCTGAGTTTCGCTTGACCTTGAATACCCTTTTTAAACCGACAACTTTTGCTCCAAAAGGAAGATCAGCCAACTCCCAAGTTTTGTTCTTTACTATAGACGCAATCTCATCATCACAAGCATCACACCAGACCTTCTTCTCCTTTGCTTCTGCATAGTCCCAAGGCTCATCATTCATACTTAGCAGGAGCCGTTCACCATCAAGCTCCGCCAAAAGAATATAATCATCTAGATAAACTGGTGGTCGCCTATCTCTTGTAGACCTTCTCAGTATAGCTTCACCATTATTTTTTTTTCATCTAGATCCTCTTCTTCTTCAATATCAGGAGTATCTACGCATTGACTTCTTACAACACTATTATTGCTGCTATTTGTTACTTCATCCTCATCTCCATTGATTCCTCTGTTTCCAAATGATCCGTAACCAATGTTGAAGCTTCCTCTGGTCTCTTCTGCATTCTTTCTCCAGTTCCATATGTTAGATTCATCAAAGACTACATCTCTGCTTACTACTATCCTTTGGTTCGTAGGGTCATATAGTCTATAGGCCTTTGAACCTGGTTCTGTGCCAAGATGAACAAGTATCTGAGAACGGTTGTCAAGCTTCTTGAGATATGGATCCTCAACTTTGGTGTAGCATTTGCAACCAAAAGTTTGTATGTGTTCGACTGATGGTTTCCTTTGCTTCAATGCCTCATATGGAGTTTCTCTAGTACCCATGTTGCTACTCTGTTTATAAGATAGGTTGAATGCCTCATACCCTCTACCCAAAGATAATTAGGACACTCCATAGCTTTTAATATGCTTCTTGTCATACCTATTAGAGTCATGTTACGTCGTTCTACTACTCAATTTTGTTGTGGAGAATAGGGTGCTGTCAGATGTCTCACAATGACGGAAGCATCACAGTACGACTTGAATTCATTAGATATGAACTCTCCTCCTCGGTCAGTTCTGAAGCTCTTGATAGTAGTTCCTGTTTCCTTTTCAAATGCCGCCTTAAATGTTTTAAACTTCTCAAATGCTCCTCCTTTTTCTCTTAGAATAATTGACCACATGTATCGAGAACAATCATCTATAAGCACGAAGATGTACCTTTTACATGACGGAGTTTGAGGTGAGATAGGACCACAGAGGTGTCCATGAATCAAGTCCAGTATCCTTTCAGCTCTGTAAGTATTTTCTTGTGGAAAGGGATGTCTTGCTTGCTTACCAAGCATACATGATGCGCACGTATCCTTTTCTACTTCAATATTAGGTATACCAAGTACTAGTTCTTTCTTGATCACCTTCTTCATTGATTCCCTTCCTATGTGACCAAGACATGCATGCCATCTAGCTGAATCACTCAAGATAGTAGCCTGTAGACACACTGGATCAATAATATTGATAAGAACCTTATATAGTCGATTCTTTGACCTTTTAGATTTTGCTATAAGCTTCCCATCCTTGTCACTCAATGTGAGATAATCATCTCCCATTCTTACATCACAGCCGGCCTCCGTGGCTTGTCCGAAGCTAGTGATGTTTCTTCTTATGTCTTGTATGTAATAGACGTCTGCTAGCACTTTCTTAGTTCCATCTTTACTGCAAAATAGAATCATCTCCCTTTTATGTCTATTCGGGAATCATCTCCAAAACGCAATTTTCCTATGATTGAATCATTGTTGGACTTGAAGTAGCTTTTGTTTCCAGTCATGTGATTGCTTGCCCCATTATCTAAGTACCAAACATTGTCTGAGTTGCTCTCAAGTTCCTTCGGTTTGACATTTTTTCGTTTAGAAAAACAATCTCATGCATCATTAACTCTTCAGCCTCTGTTGTATCAGTCTCCTTCTCATTAGTCTCTGTTGCTTCTTGTAACTTTAACAACCGATCAGGACATGTAGATGCATAATGTCTGGTTTTGTCGCAGCAAAAACACACAATCTTTGATAAGTCAACTTCACTGTAGTATCGTTCACTGTGATGTCCATTGAATCGTCCTCTCCCTCTACCTCTGTTGTAATAGCTTCCTCCACGTCCCCTACCACGATAGGAACCATTGGAGTCTTGATTTCCTGAGATAGATTGAGAGTCTTAATTTGTATACATAAGCTTCTGATTCTCTTGTGTTTCATCTTCATCTAAAGCAACTCATTCTTCATAGGTCTTAATGCGTCCAATGATTTCTTCAAAACTCGTAGTCTTAAGGTCAAGGACTTGTTCCAGTGAGGCTACAATGTGTATATATTTCTGTCGAGGAAGACCTGAAAGAAACTTCTTCACTAACTTTGTTTCTTCAATAGTTTCTCCAAGACCAGCTGATTTCAACGATATCTCAGCTATCTTTCCCACAAACTCGTCGATCTTTTCTTCTTCTTTCATTCTCAGCCTATCAAATTCTGACATGAGAGTTTGTAGTCGAGCTTCTCTAACTCTTTCTGCTCCCATATGTCTTGATTTCACTGCTTCCCAAATCTTCTTTGCGGTGTCAAACTCTCCCACCTGCAATATAAGTCTTTCGGGAATAGATTGGAAGAGTAATTCAATCGCGACATTATTCTTTTCTACATCATCAGTTTCTGTCTCAATAACATCCCATACTTTGTGAAGTTTGAACAAAACCTTGATCCTAATCGCCCATACTGTGTAGTTTGTTGAATTCAACATAGGGCACTTAAAGGATGGCGGTCCGCTTTCCTTCAGCTTCATTGAGATTGGTATTATGTCTCCCATCGATTGTCTTCTTGTGATTGAACGCTGATCAAGCTCCGATACCACGTGTAAAAATCAAAAGTATGTAACTCAAAAAGATCAATAAACCTCTCTTTATTAATAACTTAATGCTTTAGAAAATCCTCTCAAAACTAAAGCTCACAACACTTATAGGTTGCCACACTTTGACATCTCTATTTTAATGAAACATAAAAGTCCTAATTACCTAAAACATATGATATTTAGATAACTCCTAAATATCTAGGACTTATCCTTGTTTCTCAATCCATATCTCAGTAGAAACAAGTAACTTATTCAAGCTTATCCAACACCGTCATGATATTATTGGGCTATACTTCATTTAAAATCGTAAGCAGGGATTTTATCGTGTATTAGAACCTTTCAGGCCATTTTACGATTTTAAGCATTTTTCGCTTTTTTAAAGAAATCGTCCTTGATACAACGCCGTTTTTTTATTAAAAAAGTTCATGTTAATCGTATAGTTGAGGAAAACGTTTTTATGCTAACTATTGCTGTTTTATACGATCAACTTGAACTTATACGATAAAACAAGTGTTTGCGGTTTTTGTCATAAATTTCCAATGGTAACTCCGATCTAGACAAAACAAGGGACAGTCTGATCGTGGTTCAGAGTATGATAGAGCCAAGTGTTTTGAGTGTCAACTCATATAATGCAGAGTCAACCTAAGAGAACCTTTCAATTATCCTAGTAGAGAAATATAACAGAGTATGAGTAATGGAATACAATTAGGGGTCTCCTCTGTTCTAATAGGTGTCTCATCTCGGAAGAACAACAAGCGTAAAAAGCAACATGAAAAAGAAAGGTTCATATCTTCTCACAAACTGAACATGAAAAGAAGGTAGAGGACCAGCATTTGGTAATTGCTTTTGTAAATGCTTTTTCTAACAAATGTTGTTGAAAAATGTGGACCATAATAATTATGCTAATGTTCTGCCAATCGAAGTTTGCCTAAGGGGTATAAAGTGACATTTTACTGATAATGAGCCAAACCATTTTAGTTTGTCCAAAATTGGAGTATTAAACCGATTATAGACCCTAAATACACATACCCTAAGCTTTTTTTGTTTTGTTTTAAACACACCCTAAACTTAAAAGTTAGTGTTTGACTGTTTTCTGGTATTGTTCTCTCTGTTCACGTCACTTCATATCTATAGTTTTTGCGATTCTTCTCATCTGTTATTACTCTTTGTTTTGTGTTTTGGTTTCAACGTCTATATTACTGAGATCTATGTTTATGCATTACCATTTTCTGCTTTCATACACAAAGCGGTCGCCATGGCGTAAGGTGAGAGGCAAGACACATACTGCCTCACCTAGCCATGTGCCATTTCAAACTAAGGTGGTACTGTCTCATTTGTTTCAGGTCCCTAGAAGGCCGAGTTGTCTGTTGGCAATTGTTCAATGGCTAGCTAATAATTAAGAAGAATGATCATTTCCACTTGTGTATACTGGACCTAATAAACAGTAAGAGGGGTGAAGAGGATTAGCAGTAGATGTGAGAACAAAAATTCGCACTGTCGATTTCCGTTGAATTAGGAAAACTCTAATTTACCAGAGGTCCCGGATTCTCTGCGAGAGCCAACAACAAGTGACCAAATTGATGCAAAAAATTTGACAAGATAACAAAACGTATCTAAAGAAAACAATAGAACTTATTTCAAATCCGCGTAAGAGAGTTACGATCATTACAAGAGATTATAAAAGATGCGGCCTCAAGAGCTGTAAGCAATATACACAACTCTAGCAACCAAAAACCCTAATATCCTACTCGCCACTGGGTGAGTTGGATAGTACGGTCCAACTCGCCCGGTGGAGAGTAGGATGAGGCGTTCAAATCGCCACCGGGCTAGTTGAACAAGATGTTAAACTCGCCACCGGGAGAGTTGGATGGAGTAATCCAACTAGCCCGGTGGCAAGTTGGATGAGGCGTTCAACTCGCCACCGGGCGAGTTGGACTGTATGGCCCAACTTTCGCAGTGGCGAGTTGGACGTTGTGTCCAACTCGCCAGTGGGGGAGTTGGTCGGTTAGACCCAACTCACCTGATGGCGAGTTAGAGGTCATGTATCCAACATTTCGTAAGCGTTTTCCGGTGTTTTGATTGTTTGATTTGTTCTTGAGTTCGAAAGTACTTGTTCCAGGATTGGATGATCCTTGTGAGGCATACTTACTCTCTTGTTTAAATCTTATGAGGTCTTTATAGTTGTTCCGTACTTTGATACGAGTTTTTTCGTAACTTCATATCTCCGTATATGGAATGCCAAATAGAACAACAAATTAATAGAATAGAAAAATTACTCAAATAGTATTGTATTCAAATAGTATAGCATTCAAATAGTATATCACAGTTTCGACATAGCATCACAGTATGCGATAACAGAATAAAATTATATACGAAATAATATAGCATTCAAGCCATGATTCCTCCTGCAAAAGTCTCATCTTGTTTGCCATAGATTTGGTCCAGCCTTACCAAAAATAGATTTAACCTTGATCAAGAATCAAGACATCAAGAGGTTTAGGTGCATGCTTAGTCAAATAATTCATCATAGACCAAGTCAAGTAAGGTAAGTGGGATTTCCTTTACAGTGATTTTTTTTTTTGAATAGCCAAATCGTTTCCCTTTTGTTTTCTGTTGTTTCCTTCTTTGTTTTGTTCAATTCGAATAAGCATTTTCAAAGCACTTTGCAAGCCTTTGTTTTAGGTCGTAAGCACTCGCTTACCTCACCATGGTGCAATGCGAGATGAAGCAATGTCCTCATCGCTTCAGTACTTCATGGTGTAGGAAGATATATAAGCAAGCGCTTCTATACTTTTTACTAAGACTTTGATTGGAGAAGCTTATGATAAAGCAATAGATGTATGCCATAGAAGTTGTATGTTTTCATTTAACGGTTTAATAAAACAATTGGTAGGTATAGCAACATACTATTTAAAATTATCATAAAATTAGTATATAATATATTTATATATATATTTATATATTAATATATGAAATTTATAAAATATATAATTAGTTTAGTTTATATAATAATATCAAAAACTAAGTTAATATATACAAATTGAATTTATATTCTTATAATAGTTTTTACAATTAAAATATTTTCATTGTTTTAAAAATATATTTCACATTTAAATATAATTTAATTAGATATTTTATATAAAAAGAAATTTTATTTTAGGATAAAACATAACTGTATGATATTATTAAATAAAATAAACTAATTCTATTTTTTTGTTATTTTTATAAATTATGAATGCAAATGCTCTACTAAAAATTTTATATAAGAGTATTGAATAAAAAAAACATATGGCAAGGTTTACGATTGTCGAAAGGTGATGAGACTTTGAATTTGAAAGCGCCGTCTGAAGGCTCGGATCCAACTCTATCGTCGGTTTCAAATATGTGGCAATCGGAAACTGTAAAAGAGACACAATGACAATGAAATATTGTTTCGCCTGTGAAGAAACTGAAATCTACGCTTGGATGGGAGAAAGATTTGCGAAATGGTGAGAAAATTGGACTCAACTGTTTATCTTCCCATTAAGTTACAGAGAAAAAATTACTAGAAAAAGTGTGGGAGTCACAAGAAAAACTTGTAACTTTATAAACTATGGATAGTTATTAATTTTCTTTCAACAGGTTACACCAGTTTAATGCAAAAGGAGAATTATATGGAAAATACACATTGTATAGGAAATGTAGGACTTTTGGTCATATGGTGAATTATAAATATTTTATTAGCTACTGGGTGCAATTTTTTCCATGTGTTTTCACTAGAATAAAATTGTTTTCCAGCTACCATTGCTGACCACATACAATAGATTTGTGTACTAGTATTCTACGTATTGCTTCGTGTTTTGACTTCTTCTGATAACTTTCGTCATTTGATTTTTGCTAGCTTATGTTATTGTTTTCACTTTTCAGTTTTTTCAGTTTGAATGATTTTAATACGATTGTTAATTATTTATACTAACTATAGTTAGTTCTTGAATAAGATTACTGTAGTATTTATTGATTGAATTACTTATGGTGGGAATTAATTGTGGATGGTGTGATTCTAGTAGTATGATAAACAAGGCAACAGTAAAAAAATAAATACTACCAGTCCTCAATTAAAGATTTGGATGCCAGAAGCTCCACCAGCACTATCAAAGTAGAATAAACTTTAACCTATACAATAGTTATGTTGATATTAAACGTAATAGCTCTTGATTTGGTTACGATTTTGAAACAAAAAGATTTACAGCTTCTGAAGAAGTGTGGCAAAGATATTTGATGGTACTTTTTATTTTATATAAAAGTTTTGATACTGTAAAATTTCATAACTGTATTTCTTATATATGTTTATAGAAAAATGACAGGTACATCCAAACCATCAATTTATGCGCTATGATTCACATGAACAGTTTGAAGATTTGAAGATTATATTTGATGGTACAACCGCTAATGGTGACACTTCACTGGGACTAAGTAATACCACAGATGCTAGTGCTTACCTTGTTGGTGATAATCAAGTGAAAGAAAACTTCGTTGAAATAAGTGATGACGTTATTGATGTGGCTTTTGTTTCAAAACAAAATCTGAAAGGTCATCCAGAAAAACTGATCCCAATAAAGAGGTCCAGAACTGAAGAATGCTATAATTCAGAGAAGCTGAAGAATGATAACAATGATTCCATTTTAGCTGTGAGCAATAAGATCCTTAGTACCATACAACAAAGAGAAGAGAGACAACAAAAAGAAGCCGAAAAAAGAGAAGAGAAACTTAGATTGGATGCTGTAAAACAAGAAGCTGAAATAAAATGTTTTATGGGTTATATAATTTAATATTTATTGGATTTCTTACCAATTTTTTTTAATTATACATATTTGAAATAAATATTTCATTTGAAAAATAAAATCAATTCGCAATTATTTTTAATAAACTTTTGGATAATGGAAAACTAATTAATAACACACAACATTTTCTATCTTTGCTTTAGGTAAAATTAAATTAGGAAAATTTAATAACATTTGTTTCACATTATTATAAATATTAAAAATTACGTAAAAAATAACGCTATTGTTGTATATTTAATATATCATAGCAATAATCCACTATTGAAATTGCCAGACCTATTATAGCGGCACTGTCAGTCGGTTAAAGACACGCTTTATATATAACTCATAGAATTTAATGACCGCTATTAATATCCACATTTTCTGTAGTGTCACTGTTTTTGGTGTACTAGATACATACTTGATTTTCTTTGAACGAGTAATAATTAAATTGAATTGTTACTTGACTTGTTAGAAAAAAGTACTTTCTATTTCAAGTACTTGATAAAAATGAGCTACTTGTTAGTTATTTATTTTCTTTTTTTTACTTATTATTTACAAATATTTTGTTAATTATTTACGAGCATTTATGAGTATTCAAGAGTTATTTATTAAATAATACTACATTAGAAATGGATATAAAAGTTCATTTTAATTACTTTACTAAAACAAACATGAGAATTATTTTTCAAGGTTCTACTTAGCTACTATAGAACACAAACATTAATAGCAATTCAATTGATGGATATTTCTAACACCTTAGCAATTCTATAGATTTTACTAAGCCTTCATAACCTTAAATAACCCTAAATTTAACAAGTAAAATACTCAAACATGATCAAGCAAGACATGATAATAAACGGACTAGAAATCATAAAATAAAATAAGGAGTAAGAAAACATTGGAGTTCCAATATAAATCTCTGAAGGAGTCTTGCATCTTCTCTCTAAATAATCTAAAAGCCTCTAAGTATGGAATATGTTAATGAATATGGCATGTTGCCCAAAAATGCCAAAAAAAAATAATACTAGGTATAAAATCGGCCAAGGATAATCTTGTAAATATGTGGAATTTCTGGTCTTTCGGTCGGTCACCGACAAGTCGGTCCGTCTCGCTGTTGATCGATCACAACAGGGTGTTGTTAGTCGAAATTCTTTCTAAATATCAACTATGTTTTGTGGCTCTACAGTAGCTACTAGTCTCTTCATAATCAACCCCTAAAATATTTCATAATTTTCACATTTCTCCAAAACATACATGCACCTGAAAATAGACTTCAAACACAGATAATAGTGCCTAAAAAGCACATATATTATGTGTAAAACAGGTTCAATCCATAGTATATCAACTCCCCCAGACTTACTCTTTTACTTGTCCTCAAGCAAGCAAAAAATATCTCTATCTGAAAAAGGTTTAAAACGCATGAACTCACAAATCTTAACTTATTACTATCAGTCCTACTATATTGCAACCACATCAAATAACGGCTAAGCTCAGAGATACTTTATATATCATATCCTAACTTAGCAACCAAATCCATTCTACGAGCAACTTAACCAATAGGTTTCTGACTCGCCCTTCTACTAACTTCATTTCTTACATAAATAAAAGGTGCATGCTTTACCTTGGGAGTATCACGTGAACTCTTACTCAACCAAGTACATGAACACACATACAGTCTTCTAATATTATTTTCTTCCATCTTTCTTCCTTCTCTAAATGTTTTTCTTTTCTTTTTCTCTTTCTTTTTTTGATTTTATTTCTTTCCTTTCTTTTTTTTTTAAAAGTGTAGGTGAATAATGGAACCACAGAGAATTTATCTCTCTCTATTCCATAATGTGTGTTCACTCCTTTATGAATTAGAATAACTGGGTCATAGGTAATTTACCTACCGCTTTGCATCTATCAGGAAATTACTAAATATTGTCTTTGCTAGATACCGAAGAGAGAGAGAGAGACAGAGAGGGAAAAAGGAACCAATCTGATCCGATGTATACCAAGCCCTAAGACAAGCAAATAAGTCAATATTAGGTTGGAGGTCAGCTTCGGTTTCTATAAACACTCTTAGCAAGTGTGGATATGACTGGAAGGTGATCCACTTTGGTATATCAAGTATAATCTTCAATTAGTAAGTCTAAGAATAATGCTATAGAGTGGTTAAATAGTAAGAAAATTTAAAATTATCATAGTCCCCTTCTTGACTTAATGAAAGTTATAATAAAAATCATAAAAATAATAATCGAAGGAAAACAAAATATCAGTAAACCTTACCCATACTTAAACAACATTGCCCCCTGTGTTATTCAGCCTCATATTGGTGGAAAAAAGAAATCATAAGGAAAAACGGTATACCTTCTCACTGATGATGAGTTTTGATCGACACAACTAAGTGACGATCGATCGATGCTCGGTGAAGTCTTTCAATCGGCAGTGATCAACTGCTAGTCAATGCTCTATGCAGACTCGTCTTCCTCGGGTCTTTTTTTCTTTTACTAAATGAGTTGCCTCCCATCAAGTTCTTGTTTATAGTCTACAGCTTAACGTTTGGATGATTTGGACTAGTAAGGAGGTAAGGGAACACTTGTAGGAAAACAACTATCCGGATCTTCTCTTT
Source organism: Eruca vesicaria subsp. sativa (assembly GCA_932364175.1). Taxonomy (NCBI): domain Eukaryota; kingdom Viridiplantae; phylum Streptophyta; class Magnoliopsida; order Brassicales; family Brassicaceae; genus Eruca; species Eruca vesicaria. The sequence goes on from CAKOAT010207043.1 coordinate 34,135, forward strand.
TCATCTCGAACCATGTGCCTACAAAGCTAGTGATGGCTTCTTTTTGTTATGTGCTCTTGCTGCCTCTGGATAATCTCATGTGTGTAATCCAATTTTAGTTGTAGCTCCTCCATACGTCCTTCCAATTCTGCAATAGGGTTAACAAAATGAATGAAAATAATCATCATCGATCTTCCTGCAAAATTGGTCAAATATCATTTCTCAGGTTGCAAAAAGGTATGTGAGGATCTTTTCAACTTCTTCCTTGCTAAATGTACTTTTAGGTGGCGGAAGAGACGATGTAAGATGGCTTCTTGGACACTGAGGGGGTGTCCATGAATGGCGGGTTCCAGTTCTCGATCAGTACATCATTATCTTCCTTAAACACATCTGCATAGACCGTTTCCGTAGTTGGAATCATGGTCTCAGTCAAGAACGACTCTCGATAATCCGGTAAAACTTGACTGCCGATCGAAGCCTAAGGTTGAGTATCGAATGTGCCTCTCATAAAATTTGTGCTCTGCAACATAATCAGAATAGCAAACAGCTACCACCCCTGAATCATCTCCTATCTCAGTGTATGGTGTGTTTCCCTTGACAACCTTGAAAATGTCATAGATATATGTCTCACTGATGAGTGAAAGATATAACTTGTTTGTCTTCATGTCGCAAACAACTCCTACAGTGACCATGAAAGCTCTCCCAAGTAAAAGAGATCAGTTCTAGTTTATCTGAATATCCATGATATGAAAATCCACTATAACTAGGGAATTACAGATCTGTACCTGAAGGTTTCTGACAATTCCTTCTGAATTTTCCTTAGAGCAATCCACAAAGGTGAATGAATCGCTTGAAGGTTCTATCTTTAGATTTAGCTGCTCAGCTATTCACCTTGGCATGATGCTTACTGAAGAAACTGTGTCGCAGACAGCATTAGGGTAGCTATGACCTTCAATCAGAAAAGGTACAGAGATCACTCTTCTTCTTCTTCTTCAATGTAGTCCCCTGCTTCAGCTTCTCTCTGATCTGATGGAACATACGTTCAGTGTCTTCTACAGTTTCTCTTATTTCTCTGAACAAAACATTCAGCGTCTAGGGATTCAATAAGCATCATAGAATGGAAGTCCACTGGGATCCTAATCATTCTCTTGGTGAAACTTGTTGGGCAAAATATCCAGGCACCAGATTCCTCTAGTCCCCAGGATGGGTACCGGCCTCTAGACCCCGGCTCCAAAGGAACCCAGGGACCCGAACCCTGCCTTCAGGTTCCCTGGGCCCGACCCCTGTTACAAAACCGACCCTTGATTAAAATGGAAGTTCTCCATACATGGAAACTCTCCCATAATCGCCAATACCCTTTTCGTCTTGTCTTCGTCCTTGTTTTCGCCCGACTGGTTTCCCTGAGGTGGAGTTTCCGCTCGCGCGTTCCTGTCGTTCTTCGGAAGGCGATCTGAATCGCGGATGAGATCCTTGACACTGGATATCTTGGAGAGTTCTCCCGTGACCAATTTTGCGGCAAATCTGGCGCCGAGAACTTTGCAGTTCACGGTGGAATGCCCACGGGTTTGGTGGAGGTCACAGAAAGAATTCTCATCGTAATTCGAATTTCTCGTCCACGTGTTACCCGTGGTTCGCCCTTGCTCCGATCCAGAGTTGATGGCGTAGTTGTGCGCCCCTTGGAGATCCTGACCCTCGTGATGGACGAATTTGTCTTTACGAGAGTTTCTCCTTTTCTGCTTCTGCTCGGACGCGTTATCTTTTGCAGATGTTTTCGTCGGCTTATGCTTCTCGGACAGGATTTTAGTCTCCTCTTCGATGGTTATGAAGTCAGTGGCCTTATGGAGCGCATCCTGGATCGTCCACGGTTTCTCGAGAGTTATCCACTTGCGGAATTTCGATTTATACCAGAGTGATTTCCTTAACGCGTCGATGGCGGCTTTGTCGCTAATACCGCTAACCCTAGCCATGACGAGTTTGAACCTACTCACGAAATCGCGGAGAGATTCGTCCTCATTCTGCACCAATCTCCAGAGGTCGGGGTCGGAGGTTTCCGGGTTAATGAACATTGAGTATTGCTTCAGGAATTCTGTAGCCAGTCGACGGAAACTTCCGATCGAATTTCGCCTAAGTTTGGCGAACCATTCGAGCGCTGCTCCTTCTAGGTTTTCGACGAAGAGGCGGCAGTAGCCTGCGTCCTTTTCGTGGTCCTTGAGCTTGGCTTGTCCCATGGTGATCTGGAATGCTTGTAGGTGTGCTTTGGGATCGGACGTCCCGTCGTAGGTTGGCACCTTAAATTTTCCGGGATTGGGCAGTTTGATCTCGGTGATGCGAGCCGTGAAGGGCGTCTTCCGAGACTCGTACAGTAACCGATTGACTTCGGGTGCGGCGCTGGTAGCGTGATGAATCTGAGATTTCACCGCTTTTACCGCTGCGGCCGTTTTAGTGATGTATTCGTGGAGATCACGGATCTCGGTCAGATTGCCAGCAGTTTTACGACCTTGTCGGCGTTTGCTGCGAGTAATCGGAGATCGCTCCTCGGCGTTCTTTGCGTATCGCGCAAAGTCGAGTTCCCCCTCGTCTCCAGTAAAAGAATGTTCGGAAGTAGACTCCGGCAGAGGACTTCAAGTTTTTCTTCTCCTATGTTGGACGTCAGCGTCTTCGTCCGATGAATCGGCCTGGTCGCTTGTCTCCATGTTAACCTTTTCGATGTCGTTGCCCTCGGTCTTATGTTCGTGAGTAGGAGGTTTCTCCGATTCGTTTAGCGTTGCGTCAGGGTTATCTTTTCCGGAATCCTTCTTCGGTAAATCACCCTGCTCGGTTCTGGGACGATCCGTAGGAGCGCCGAAATAGAGCCTCCTTCCGCGGATCTTAGTAGTTCCGCGAGGGCGAATTGCTCGGGTTTTCGCGGTTAGGGTTTCAACCCGTTTCGCGAGCAAACCAATGAGCTTTTCCTGCTCTTCCGATTTTTTGTTAAACTCGGAAAGCATCTTTTCGATGGTCTCGGCGTTAGCGTTTGTAGCGTTGGCCACAGACGCATCTTGTGGTGGTGTTGTTTCAACGTTATCGCGTTCGTGGCGAGTTTGGTTGTCACCAGTCATCGTTTCTTCGTTGGACATGTTGCGGCTTCGGTGTAAGATAGATCCGACCCCCCTCCTTCTAGCGCCAAACTGTGGGAACCGAAATCCACCTACTGTCAATAAATCGTAAAAAAGGAAACTTCGGGAAAACCCTAAGTTTCCAGAGGAACCGACTATCTGCAGAACTGCACATTGAAGATTAAGAAAATGATAAACTTAGAATTTAAGAGAAAATAAACGAAATTGAGAGCAAAGAGGTTCTTATTCCGAATCTGCATAAGAACTGGTACAAAAAAAAGTAGCCGAAAAGCCTAAGAACGAAAAACCCTACTTGAGACGCAGCTCGCTAATAGAGAACAAAAATACTCCTAAATGCTAATTTTGGTGGTGAGAGCTCTGAAAATCGTGTCTATGCTTCTGCCCTATGCCTCCTGCTTATATACTCCTCCTTAAGCGGTTTTCGGCTTTCCATTTCGCTCGAAACTGAATATATCGGGAACTTTCCATTTCTGTCGATCCTTCCTTTGCTTCCGCGGAAATCTTCTATTTATCTTCAAACATGCCTTTTGTCTTCTGTCTGCGAGTAAATCGTCAAAACGTTATCGTATCTTCGGGTTTGATTTCGTTACTGTCGCGAGAGGGGTTTTTATCGTGTTTGAGGACCTTTCGGGCCGTTTTACGATAAAAACTGTTTTACGACTTTATACGAGACCGTTTCCTGATCCGATGCCGTTTTTTACGATTTTCTCGACGTTTTTTATTAAAAACGCGTTTTATGATCTTAACGAAAAATCTCGGATAAATCGAATAGTTTAGGCGATGTTCGGTGTCTTGCTTAATCATTACCGTTTTATACAATTTCTTCGAGTTCTTTTCGAGAAAGCGGACTTTACGGTTTTTATCGTAGAATTGGAACGATAAGTCGGATCGAGAGGAAACGAGAGACATTTCGGCCGTGGTTCAGAATGTGATCGTGTCAGAGGACATAAGGTTTGAATCGGGGCTGCGGGAGATCCGGGAGATCTCTAGTTCGCCTGCTGGCGAACTAAGCCGAGCTGGCTTAGTTCGCCAGCAGGCGAACTAGCCGGGGAGTTTCTAGTTTGCCTGCTGGCGAACTAGTCGTGACTAGTTCGCATTTTGCGGCGGTTTCGGTTTTTCGCGGTTTTGTAAAACGATTCTCGAGTTTTATAAAACGATTCTCGAGTTTTATAAAACGATTGTCGAGTTTTATAAAACGGCTTCTCGAGTTTTATAAAACGGCTTCTCGAGTTTTAGAAAACGATCTTCGAGTTTTATAAAACGATCTTCGAGTTTTATAAAACGACTTCTCGAGTTTTATAAAATGATCTTCGAGTTTTATAAAACAATCTTCGAGTTTTACAAAATGGCTTCTCGAGTTTTATAAAACGATCTTCGAGTTTTATAAAATGGCTTTTTGAGTTTTATAAAACGATCTTCGAGTTTTATAAAACGGATTCTCAAGTTTTATAGAACGATCTTTGAGTTTTATAAAACGGTTTCTCTAGTTTTATAAAACAATCTTCGAGTTTTATAAAACGATCTTCGAGGTCTATAAAACGATCTTCAAGTTTTATAAAACGATTTTCGAATTTTATAAAACGATCTTTGAGTTTTATAAAACGGTTTCTCGAGTTTTATAAAACGATCTTTGAGTTTTATAAAACGACTTCTTGGGTTTTATAAAACTATTCCTTTTGTATTTTTGCGGGGAATTTTGGCTATTGATTCCGTCGTACCAATTTTGACCCCAACAGGCAACATCCTAACTTCCCACCACAAAGGCCAGAAAGAAGGAACTTTCAACCGACTGCGGCCTACAGTCATTCGGGTCACAGCGCGACAGCCCACAGTCATTCGGGTCACTGCCGGACGTTACACCGTCGTGTAAAACTCATCCATGGGTCATGTCCCCGTCTATCTGAGTCTTCCAGATCCAATGAATAAGGAATTTCCTTGAACCCGCTGAATACGAGGGCTAGGAAACACTAATTACCCCTAAACAAGCCTAGTATGGGCGGGTTACACACACACTGACGGCAACACACACAAAACAAACTTGACATTATCTTATTCCACAACCTAGCCTAAGGACATAGATTCCAGGACCTAGCTATTCACAACGTAGCGATATTATCTAGACTCAACTCTAACGAATAGTACCAGTAGTCCGGCCTATATGGCTTAAGACACTTAGTACTAACATCTAAACAAGTAAATAACAATACTTAATAAATAACAACTCAACCGGTTAGTCATTCCCTTACCAAGAGCTGACTAACCTCAATCAGCAAGCATTATATAAACAAGCAAACATCAATCAATTCAATCAAACTGTTACCCAGATAGTTCCGCCTCCTACTATGAAACTATGTTTAAATATAACGGGAACCTACACTCAACCATATCAACACGCAAGAATTGAAAACATGATGCATCCTAGCCGTAGTCCTAGTCAGGTTATTACCTTCTCGGTGTAATATCGGTCTTCGGGAAAGACCATACTCTCAAAATGACATATTTCTTCCTTTCTCTCTCTCTAGGAACCTCTTTGGTGTGTATTTGGTGTGGAATGAGTGAATGAAACTGCTGGGGGCGTGCTGGTATATATAGAAGTCGCCGGCCAATGACGTCGAGCCACACGACCCGTCTATGTGTCGATCCGCATGCTTCCGTTGCAGATACGGCGGCACCTCGTGCTTCTGTGTGTCAAGCCGCATGACGGGCTTCCATGCACGGCGACGCCTCGAGCTTCAGTTGACACGGAGATTGCTAGACTGTTGATACCACGTTCTGATCCCTTAGATCCAGCCACCTCGAGCTTCTCAGTTCATATGTGCGATTTCGGTCCTTTCGGCATTTCTTCGACCCGTAATCAATCCCGAATATTTGTCCGCTCCCGTTCTGATGCTCTAAATAATCTTGATAGACTCCAGATAATTCTTGACCTTGATGAAAAATATTTCCCGAGCTTCCAGCTTCCTCAAAAAATCCAGTGATATCAAAATTTAGGTTTTCGCCCAACTCCGGGCTTTCCCGTCTTGCTTCGATCGCGTCGTGCTTGCTTCCCGTCCGGCTTACTTCCCGTCCTGCTTCCGAGATTATGTCTCCGAATAATATAATACTGATAGTTATGAAGATTTGCAGATTACTTCGTGACTAAGAAACGTCGAGCTTCAGAACCATCGTGCTTCTAACCCGTCATGCTTCAAAAATGTTATGCTTCCAAAACGTCCGGCTGATCAATCTAAGACATTGTCAAATATGGTAGAGCAACTTATCATGCCTCATGGTTCACTCACGATCAATTCTTCGATCATCTCGTACTTTAAAAGCTCTCGATCGATCGTTATCGTCCACGACTCGACCACAAAGTTGATTCTCGACCAATCTTCATTTTACCCCTTTGGGAGGGTTATTACACCGGGGGCTCAGAACGGTATAAGACACGCGGCCGCTAAGGGTAGCACCAGAAATACCAGACACGGTCAAGAGACGAGGGACCCAAAGCGCCTACTCCTTGGGATAGATGAGGTCAGTTTCACTGCCAAGGAACAGAGAGGGTCCTGGCTCCTCATCACGACGCCCTGGTCATCTCCCTCGCCGTAGCAAACTGCTTGGTGAGACGGATCCTGATAGACAACGGTAGCTCTGGCAACATCATCTTCCTCCCAGCCTACACCAACTTAGGGCTGGATGAAAAAGCACTAGAAGGTTACTCCGCTTATAGGCTTCAGCGGAGAGGTAAAGAACACCTTGGGAGAGGTAATCCTCCCAGTGTACGCCGAAGGGGTAAACCAACCAACGAAATTCCTCGTTGTCCACCGCGCATCCTCCTACAATATGATACTCGGCCGGCTCTGGATACACGACATGGGGGCCGTACCCTCAACTCTCCATCAATCCATCAAATTCCCGACCCCTTGCGGCATCAGGGTATTCAAAGGAGACCAAGAGAATGCTAGGGCTTGCTATCAAACAACTCTGAAAGGAAAAATCCCGGTCTTATAGCAATTACCGAAGGGCCCTCCGGCCTTACACGCGGAGGACCCTGAGGTAGAAGAGATGGACGAGGTACCCCTGCAAGAAGGAAATCCGGGCCGGAAATTTCTGATAGGATCCAAGCTTCCCACTTGATTAAGAGAAAGATTAATCGACTTCCTGCACTCCAACTCCGACTGTTTCACCTGGTCTCACGAGGATATGCCCGGAATCGACCTCGAGGTTATCATGCACAAGCTTCAGGTAGACCCTCAGTTCACCCCTGTACGACGGAAAAGAAGGAAGTTTGCTCCCGAAAGGGACGGAATTCTCAACAACGAGGTCAAGAACCTTCTCGACGCTTGATTCATAAGAGAAGTCTAGTACCCCTAATGGCTGGCCAACGTGATCTTGGTCAGGAAAAAGAATGGGAAATGGAGGGTCTGCATAGATTTCACCGACCTCAACAGATCACCCCAAGGATCCTTTTCCCCTACCTCATATCGACGAGCTCGTTGATGCCACTGCAGGCCACCAGCTCATGAGCTTCATGGACGCCTTCTCAGGCTACAGCCAAATCCTCATGCATCCAGCAACCAGGAAAAGACATCCTTCATGACCCCAAGGGGCATCTACTGCTACAAGGTTGTTGGGGTCAAAATCGGTACGACGGAATTAATAGCCAAAACTTTCCGCAAGAATACAAAAAGAACAGTTTTATAAAGCTCGAGAATCGTTTTATAAAACTGGAAAAATCGTTTTATAAAACTCGAGAAATCATTTTATAAAGCTCGAGAAATCGTTTTATAAAGCTCGAGAATCATTTTATAAAACTCGAGAAATCGTTTTATAAAGCTCGAGAATCGTTTTATAAAACTCGAGAAATCGTTTTATAAAGCTCGAGAATCGTTTTATAAAACTCGAGAAATCGTTTTATAAAGCTCGAGAATCGTTTTATAAAACTTGAGAAATAGTTTTATAAAGCTCGAGAATCGTTTTATAAAACTCGAGAAATCGTTTTATAAAGCTCGAGAATCGTTTTATAAAACTCGAGAAATCGTTTTATAAAACTAAAGAATCGTTTTATAAGACTCGAGAAATCGCTTTATAAAACTCGAGAAATCGCTTTATAAAACTCGAGAACCGTTTTATAAAACTCTAGAATCGCTTTATAAAACTCGAGAAACCGTTTTATAAAACTCGAGAATCGTTTTATAAAACTCGAGAATCGTTTTTACGAAACCGCAAAAAACCGAAAAAGCCGTGAAACGCGAACTAGTCGCAACTAGTCTGCCCACCGGCGATCTAAGCCAAACCCGGCTTAGATCGCCGATGGGCGATCTAAGGGTCACTCTTTAGATCGCCCATCGGCGATCTAAGCCG
>CAKOAT010207043.1:49772-72452 GCA_932364175.1 Eruca vesicaria subsp. sativa
ATTGCCTAAACTGTACGATTTATTCGAGATTTCTCGTTAAAATCGTAAAAAACGCGCTTTTAATAAAAAACGCCGAGAAAGTCGTAAAAAACGTGTTTTTAATAAAAAAAGTCGAGTAAATCGTAAAACTTCGCGATTAACTCGAGAAATTTATTAAAACGACGTCAGATCAGGAAACGATCCCGTAAAAAGTCGGAAAACGGTTTTTATCGCAAAACAGCCCGGGAGGACCTAAAACGCGATAAAAATCCATCTCGCGATTTTAACGGGATCTAACCCGCAGATTTGATAACGTTTTGACGGTTTACTCGCAGAAAGCAAATAAAAGTCAAGTTTGAACATAAAAGGAAGGTTTAAAGAGAAATACAAGATTTCCGTAGAAGAAAAGGAAGGATCGAGAAGAATGGAAAATTCCCGATTTAAGTCAAATCTGGGCGAAATGGAAAGATCGGATTGCCAAGACGAGGAGTATATAAAGAGGAGGTCTAGGGCAGAAGCAGAGACACGAAATTCAGAGCTCTCACCACCAAAACTAGCATTTAGGAATATTTCCGTTTTTCTATTAGCGAGCTGCGTCTCAATTAGGGTTTTCTAGTTATTACGCTTTCGGCGATTCTTTTTGTACCAGTTCAACGCAGATTCGGAATAAGAACCTCTTTGCTCTCTATTTTCGTTTATTCACATATAAATTCTAAGTATTTTCGTCATCTCATTTTCGTTGTGTGGTTCTCGCAGATAGCCGGTTCCTCTGGAAACTTAGGGTTTTCCCGAAGTTTCCTTTTTTACGATTTATTGACAGTAGGGTGAAATCGACTCCCACAAAGGTCATGCCTTTTGGCATGAAAAATGCGGGATCTACATATCAGACACTCGTGAACATGATGTTTGCAAAAAAAATCAGACAGACCATGGAAGTCTACATAGATGACATGCTGGTCAAGTCTCTCGAGGCAGAAGACCACATCTCCCACCTACAACAAGCCTTTGTAACCCTCAAGAATTACAACATGAAGCTTAATCCTTCAAAGTGTTCATCGGGGTCAGCTCCGGAAAAATTCCTGGGGTACATAGTTACCTACAGGGGCATCGAGGCCAGTCCAGGACAGGTGCAAGCCCTTCAGGCGATCCATTCCCCTGAAAACGTGAAGGAAGTCCAACGGCTAACAGGCCGGATGGCCGCATTGAGCAGGTTCATCTCCAAGCTGTCCGACAAATCTCACGCCTTCTTCGAGACCCTGAAAAATCCTAAGGATTTCCAATGGAGCGATAACTGCGAACTCGCTCTCGACGACCTCAAAGCCTACCTCACAACACTTCTTCTCCTCTCAAAACCTCTAGATGGTGAGGTCCTGGTACTCTACCTCGCCGTGTCCGAGCATGCAGTAAGCGGTGTCCTTGTGAGAGAGGAAGAAAGGAAACAACATCCTATCTACTATGTGAGTAAGTCCTTATTGGACGCAGAAACTAGCTATAGCCACCTCGAAAATCTAGAACTAGCACTGGTTACAGCAACCCGTAAGCTCCGGCCTTACTTCCAGGCCCATCAGATCATGGTAGTCACCTTGCTCCCCATAAAAGCCGTCCTCCACAAACCAGAGGTGTCAGGACGCCTCGCAAAGTGGGCGAATGAGCTTGGGAATACGACATAGTGTTCAAGCCTGCTACAGCCATCAAATCACAAGTCCTCGCTGACTTCGTCGCTGATTTCTCACCATCCATGCTCCCGGTCCCGGAGTCCGAAGTGGATTTCCAGGGCTCAGCAGGAAGAACGGGAGAATGGACCCTACACGTCGATGGGTCCAGCAACGTAAGAGGGGCATGAATGGGCCTAGTCCTAACCTCCCCCACTGGCGAGTCAGCATCAAGAGCGATGAGATGCAACTTCAAAGCTACAAATAATGAAGCCGAGTACGAGGCCTTAATCGCAGGACTGTCACTCGATAAGCAAATGGGAGCAGAGGAGATCCAGGTATTCAGCGACTCCCAATTGATCATCATCCAGGTCCAAGGTGATTACCAGGCCAAAGACGCCAGTATGATCAGACACCTCGCCGTAGCAAACCGCCTGATCGAATGATTCCAGAGCTGCATGCTTACCCAAGTTCCCCGAGAACAAAACTCGCAAGCCGATGCTCTGGCCAATCTAAGGTCCGCCCTAGAAACCACTAGCCATATGAACATTCCTCTGCTGGTACTCCAACGGCCGGCCACTGACCTAGAGGAGGATCCCGAAGAAATCTCTGTCATAACCGAGGGAGAAACCTGGATGACCCCTATAATCGACTACCTGATACGTGACCTCCACCCCGAATATCGAGGCGAAAGCCAAAAAATAAAAAGGCAAGCAGCAAGATATTGCGCCACTGAAGGAAAACTATACAGAAAGTCCTTTTCAGGACCATTCCTTCGATGTCTCACCCCTAGGGAAGCGGCCTGAATCCTAGAAGTGCTCTACGAAGGAGAATGCGGCTCTCAATCTAGCGGCCGAAGCCTACTGCTCAGAGCCAAAAGAGCCAGCTACTACTGGCCTACGATAGCTAGTGACGCCCTCAGAAAGGCCAGGTCCTGCGATCAATGCCAGAAGCACGCTCCAATCTCCAACCTCCCTCCAGAGAACCTGAAATCTCTAAGCCCTCCCTGGCCCTTCTGAAAATGGGGCATGGACATCATCGGGAAATTCCCAATGGTACCGAGGCAAAAGGTATTCCTCCTCGTAATAACTGACTACTTTACCAGATGGGTAGAGGCTGAGGCCCTAGCCACGATTACTACAGAGAAAATAAAGAAGTTCATATGGACTGACGTGATAACCCACTTTGGCACGCCCCAAGAGATTGTCAGTGACAACGGGCCCCAGTTCACGAGCCATGACTTCAGAGAATTCTGCCAAGAGTGGAACATCAAGCTCTCCTTCTCCGCACCATGACACCCACAATCAAACGGCCAGGCCAAATCTACAAACAAAACTATGGTCAACTTGATCAAGAAATGCCTGGAGAAAGCCCGCGGCCGCTGGGCAGAAGAGTTACATGGAGTCCTCTGGGCCTATCAGACAACTCCGAAAACAGCCTCACAAGAGACTCCATTCTCACTAGTCTACGGCATGGAATCAGTGATAGCCATAGAGGTACACGTCAGAAAGACTGTCTCCGGACCCATCTCCCAGGAGGAAAACAACGAATTGCTGACCCTCAGCCTGGATCTACTCGACGAAAAAAGAGAGGCCGCCCGCCTAAGGAACATTTCCTATCAACAGAAAGTGGCCAGGAGCTACAATAAGAAAGTCAGGACCAGAACCTTCCAGCAAGGAGACTGGGTCCTACGATAAGTCTGCGACAATACCAAAGATAAATCTGCAGGGAAGCTGGCCCCAGATTGGGAAGGCCCCTATAAGATAATCGGAGTGCAGGGAGAAGGAGCCTAAAAGCTGTAAGACAGCAAAGGAAAGCTCCAACCTAACTGCTGGAACGCCCTGCACCTCAAGTTCTACCATTTCTAGATCTCTGGATCGGGTTTTCTACAGATACCTAGCTATCTATATATTTGAAGTACAATGGTTTCCTGCTCCTATGTATGCTAAAAACGTCTACGGACTAAGCCTATATAACATAATTTAGTTTCGACTAGAGTAGCCACAGGAACTCCACTGAACTTAAAAGGGGAATACTAGCTGGATCGGACCCCACGAGGCACCTCGATCCTGGTGAACCCTACATCTACATCTACAAAACCACTAAGCAGGACCGGGCCCCAAGGGGCACCTCGGTCCTCGCATCTACGTGACACGTTTCACATACAAAACCACTAAGCAGGACCGGGCCCCAAGGGGAACCTCGGTCCTCGTATCTACGTGACATGTTTCACATATATTAATATTTGGGTATGCGAACTGGAACGGACTTGATCAACCTAAATACAATGTCGACAATACCTTAGCTCTTGCGTAGAAGCCTTGGGCCGTAATCTACAAGGGGGCCACACGTACTAGTGCCTCAATCCCTGCATCAAACACGCTACGAGCTACACGATGTAGGGGGCATGACGTATAACTGCAGAGTAGTGAGATCATCCCCATTGTTTCAGGGAGCAAACGGTGCACAAAACCCCGGGAGCCCTTCTATCCTGGTTATCCAGACGTGGAAAACAGCAAGTCTGGTACGTGGCTCACTACTTCCCAGTAGACCCACCCCAGCACAAACATATAAGACTGAGAGTGGCTTTCTGCAGAAAGGAGAGTGCAGCATTACAGGATCTCAATAGTGGCCCAAGTGGCAGAATGCGAATCCTTACCCGAGAACGGTAGTGGCCCACCTAAGGGGGGCCGAATACGGTCTCGATGAGAACGGGCCTACGGGCCCCAAATGTTCAAAATTCTGAAAGTGGCCCACCTAAGGGGGGCAGAATACGATCTAACAAGCCTCTGGGCCCTGAATGTTCAAAATCCTGAATTTTGCATTCTCACTTGAGATCGGTAGTGGCCTACCTAAGGGAGGCAGAATACGATCTCAAAACAACGACCTCAGGGTCCTCGATGTTCAAAATCCTATGTTTTACATCCTCTATCTACTCACCTTCAGGTCCAGGTCAAGTACCTTAGAATTACTCAGAAAACCTTAGGGCTTTGAATAATCATCCTTGCATTAAAGGACAGACGCCAGGGTCCCAAACAACTGACTTAAACTTTTAAAGTCAAGTACTTAACCTCAGGGTTAAAGAACGAGCTTCCGAGTTCTAGTGTTCAAAATTACGAATTTTACACTTTCGGCCCCCGGGCCCAACCATAGACCTCCGGTTCCAAAATATCCTTTGGCCGGAGCACCGAGCCTCCTGGCTCAATCAAAATCCCCGGGACCAGACGATGATCTCATCAAATCAGAACCACGAGTTAATGCTTCCACGGAGAAACCTCCTATCAGAAACCTCCTACCTCCACATCTGAGTGGAAGAATGCAGGGCCCAACCGAAAATCTCAGGATCCACGCCAGGCCCTAAGGATCTTCTCCTCCACAAGCCTAGAATACCCTAGCGTTTTGCAGAACTTATTTGATGAGGTCTACGGAGCATCTAAGCTAAAATTCTCAATCGATAGCAAAAGCAATGATCCGCTAAAGAAAGAATCTTAAAAGTACGGGCCTTAAGAGGCCATAAGAGTTTTACAAAAACAAAAGAGGTACGAAGGCCCAGTACCAAGTTTTGAAACCCCGAAGGGCACAACATAATAAAACCCAAACAAGGGGAAAAAATTTCATATCCTAAAGGCATCTAAGTAGAGGAAGAAGCTCTACGATCATCAGAAAGAGGAGAAGTGGAGGCCTTCGGATCATCAACAGGCACAAGCAAAGGAGTCTCACCTAGAATCCATATCTTCCCAATGGTAGGCTCATCTTCAAAAGAAGGGTCCGAAAGACCGTGGCGCTTAGCCTCCGCGATCTTCACCTTCTTGTAGCATCAGTTCCCAGCGAGCATTAATCGTAGCCCCATGGACTGCTATGACCCTCTCAGCATCAAAGTCCTCCTTCCCGGACTTCAGCCCGCACAACCCTTCTCTCAACTTCTCCAGTTCTCCCTTGAGGGCGACGTTTTCAGCCACGAACAAGACCCCGGCATCCTCCCAGTTCTTCAGCTTAAGCTGCAAATATTTGATCTCCTTCTCCCAGGCCAAGCTACGGGTCTCCTCCTCACAGGGCTTAGACATCAAAGTTTCCACCTTTTCTTCATTGGAGACCTTCTCGTTTATCATATCATCGAGATGGTGTAGATGAGACACCGCCTACAGAAAAAGAAAGGATAGCATCATGACAACCAACACACAAATATTGTATACGACAAAGGAAAGTTACACAGCTCGGGGAGATCACGTTGAAGGAATGTAATGGACTTGGAGAGGTCCCCCGCAGGAAGGTAGCACGGAATCGTAGGGAACACCTTTTCATTAAGATCAGTCAGAGCTACGGCCAGTTCATCAGGAGCCGCATGAGAAGCTCCCGAGGAAGTCCCCATGGCTTTAGTTTTCTTCTTGGAGGCAGTTGGGACCAAACCAGCCGGAGCTTTGCACTTGCTGAATCGATGGTACTGAACATCATCATCCACCCGAAACACCGGTTTAGCTAGTGGTTTCTCGGTCAGCCATCGAACCAAACAGCCATCTCAGCCGCCTCCAGCTGCTTCGCAGTCTGTTCCACCGCCTCAGGCTCCTCTGGCTACTGCAGCTCTCCATCCAGATTTTATGGTGCCGGCGAACGCACCATATGCAAGATATACGATGGAGGGCATTCTCCAGATGCCGGGACAAGAAGGTTTACGAATCATCGATCCATATAAACGACCCGCCACGTTTTGGTAATTATTTTAATTAAATTAATTTTAGGTTTGATACCAACAATGATTTGGGAGGTAGCGTTGGAGAGATCATCAGGTCTAATTTTCGGCATGCGCATCCGAACTGGACTCTTACATCGGAACATGTTTGTGTTACTTGGTTCAAGTGCTTTGCGGTAAGTTTTAAATATAATTTTATATACTTTTGATTTAAATATTAATGATTTGATTAATTATAATTTTTTTGTAGCAAAAATGGAATTGGTCTCTTGGTGTCAACGAAGAGGTCAAGGCAGGGTTCAACAAAAGGGCGGCTGCTCGTCTAAAGAACATCGTTGGCGATTAGAAGGAGAACTGGAGGCAAAAACAGGATCACGCAAAGAAGAGCTACCTCAGCGATGACGTCTGGAGAGGCTTGAAGGCTTTTGGATGTTGCCTGAATCACAAGATAAGTCTGCCAAGTACTCTGCCGTCTGGATGACCCCTGATGCTAGGGTAACCCGCCGGTGCCTCATACTTCTGGGCAGACTCCACATGCTAAGAGGGCACTACAAATTGTAAGTATTTGATGTTTTTGGTTCTTATTAACTTATTTAACATACAAATTAATTTAATTAATTTGTTTTTAATATAGGCTACAAAAGAAGGAGCACCACCATCTCTCCCCCGCCTTTACAAGATGACACACCAGCATTCCGATGGCACTTTCTCGCATCCTCGAGCAGAGAATCTATATTATAATGATACACTTTCAAGGCTCCTAAGCCTATCCACCTCAGCAAGTTTACGGGCCCCGCGCGTGTCATTAGGGATAACAAAAACGTATAACATTTTGTAAGATTGAATGTTATTGATGAGTGATGAAATGGCCCAGTGGTGTAAATTGATGACGAGAAGTTTGTACCGCGAGTGCCCGGGTTCGAAACGCAGTGTTTGCATGTAATTTTTTTAAAAAAATTTGGGCTTTTCGGGATACCTAAAAGCTTAGAGAGATTCATAATGATTTTTTATGCTGGTTGTTGGGATACAAAATGGCTTAAAGATTTGAAACTTTATGAGACCATCTTAGATACTTTTATAAGAAATGTTATCATGTTCTAACCTCCAATATCATTTCAATTCAGTTATAATCGTCAAATAAAATAAAAATATATTTTTTCAATAATAAATATTTACCCCGAACCATTCAGATCGGCCATAAATCTCATATACATCACAATTAAAAAAAAATATATATATATATACAACATAATTTCAGAAAGAAAATTACACTAATAAACACATGTCCTTTTTTTGTCTTGTCTCCATTAAATTATTATTTTTATATGAAAGCACTAATAACAGTTATGCTCGATAAATCACTAATAAAGGAAATGCTCGATAAAATCACTACGCAGATAAAATATGAAAATATCAACCCATATGAATTCGATGGTTATTCTTTTATCAGACTAATCAAGTTGTGTGACTTCTAATGTTTCATTCATCACCATTATAGATAAGCCAGATAAACAAATGTTTAAAAAAAAAACAGCAAAGTCTCATACACAAAACTACACAATACATCAACAACGTATCCAACCTCCGCGCTTGCGCAGGGACTATGCATCTAGTATCTACAACGACGCAGAGGCTAGGATCGAGGAGGTTCAGACTCAGCTGTCGCAACAAAATCCGGGAGGTGCACCGGTCCA
Organism: Eruca vesicaria subsp. sativa; assembly: GCA_932364175.1. Taxonomy (NCBI): domain Eukaryota; kingdom Viridiplantae; phylum Streptophyta; class Magnoliopsida; order Brassicales; family Brassicaceae; genus Eruca; species Eruca vesicaria. Next base: position 57,785 of record CAKOAT010207043.1, read on the forward strand.
GCTTTCCACCATCCAGCATGACAAAATTTTTGAGCAGGTAAAATATAAGTTATTTTGTTTATAATACATATTTAAAATTTTTGTTTAATTTTAACATATGTATTAATTAACTAAAATTTTTATGATCAATTGAAGGTTGCCCCGAAGAAATGGGGACGTATAGTTGGGATCGGGTCCGTGAACGATGTTCCGATAGCAAGAGCTGATCATGCTGCAAGAATAGATGAAGACTCCTCTCTCCGGACTGATTTGGAAGCTGCCAACAAAGTCATCCACGAGCACAATGACAAATTTAAGGCTATGGCAAATTTGCTCGATCTGATGATGCAGAACTCGAACCCGGCCCCGACTGTTGTCTCTGCATGGGAGGCTCTACAACCGAGCTTAAACCCCACTGATGCTGAGCACACTCCGGAAGAGCATGCGGATTTAGAGCGACGTGCGGATCAGTCTGGTCTCTTCAACGACATCAATCTTAATGCATAGTTTTTTCGGTTTTATTTAATTTGGATATAATATGGATATATTATGGAAATTATATGTTTTTCGGTTATATTATGGATATGATGTTTTTATGAAGGTTGATTTTATATTTTCTCTTTTATATCAAATTTAAATAAAAAATAATATAAAAAATCAATTTATTTTAATTTATTATATATTAATAATACTACAGATAATTTACCACTAATGAACTACAAAAGTTTTACGACTAACGAACTACTAATATTTACGACTAATTAACTCCTCCAAATTACGACCAATGAACTAAAAATTAGTTACGTCACTTTATGACTAATTAACTACGAAAGCATTTACTACACCTTTACGACTACAGTGGTCGTAATGTTACGACTAAGGTACGACTAGCGCGTGTTATCGTAATTTATAACCAATCTACAACCATTTATGTATCACGACTAGCGCCTAACGACCAATCACACTTCGTCGTTAGTTAGTCGTAATAGCCCTATTATGACTGATTAACGACGAATTGTGTGGTCGCTATAGGCTTGTTTTCTTGTAGTGTCTATCTCGTTAGCGGCTCTTCTTAGATGCTTATGAACCTTGTTCTTCATTCTCCTAGCAACTGGTCCATCTGTAGCCTCTTCAGTAATCATAGGCTTTGATCTATCATTATGTTGCTGAGTATTGTCTCTTGTTAGTGCTGATGAAATCCTAGACACAAGTCTTGTAGCATTTAGACATTCCACATCGATGCTTGTTAATTGCACTCAGTAGGTTACATGGTGCTGTTGATCGACGAACATGAATAAGTATCCATCTTTCAAAGATGCTACTGACTCAGACGTGACAGTCGATTGGCATTAGATTGCAGATATGGATCGCTTTTTCCTCAAATGTCGACCGATGATCAGTCTTGAGTGTCAAATAACACCAGTGGGAACTGCCGAAGGACATAGAACGTTCAACTTGGAAGTCCCCTTCTTGCAGCTTCTCCTCCTTCACCACTTGCCAGGAATCATCATCTATCCAAGAATTCACGTGGTCTCTTTGTCCAGTCTCTCCTTTATCTATAATCAATATATCTTGTCTCATAACAACTTCACTGGTCTGAACAACTTGAGTCTATAACTTCTTCACATGGGTGCGTAGAGGTTCGAACTTGTCATTCAAGTTGGTGTATACATCATTCACTCTTCCAAAGTATAGAGGCTATATTCTCTTCTCCATGTCAGTGTTCTTGGTGCTATTTCTAGCTGGCAAGTTTTCAATAAGACTCACAATTTCTTCTGGATCCTAGTAGTGTTTGTTGGGGAAAAATATTCCATGAAGAGATTACTCTAGCTTCTAGTTTTCAGGTCCCTGTCTTCATGTTCCGGGTCTCTGCCTCTAGGTCCTGGGTCTCTCCCCCCAGGTCTAGGTCCTGCCTCCGGCTTCCGGGTCCCCGTCTCTAGGTCTGGATTCATGCGATTTCTCCTGCCTTAAGATAAATGGAAATCTTCCATTATCAGCTAATCAGCTTAGAAAAGAAGGAATCCTCCTAAATCCAAGGGAAAGAAGAAGTATTCCAATATATAGGCCGCCCTTGAGAAGAATGGAAATAATCTATTATCTGTTGATATATGGAATATTTTGAAATCCTAACAACAGGCACGAATTCCAATATAAGTATAGGTTTCTAAACCTAAAGAGGGGAGGCGGACATGTTCATTCAGAGAGAACACAGGTTATATAGCCGCCAAGGCAATATTTCACCCCTAGAAAACCTCATCCTTCGAGAGGCCGATGACAGACTGATCTTTGCAACAACCACCATGAAATTGAAGTCCTACACCCATAGAAGCACGTCTATAACTCCATCTATTGGTGCAGACCACAATCTCCTTTCATCAGCAAGAGTACTCCATGAAGCATACCGGCATTCCATGCTCGTGAAAGCATATCGAAGGTCCATGCTCTCTGCAGCATATCGACTACTCCGCCATCTGTGTCGGCCGTGCATCCCCTAAAAAAGATGACTCCTATCATCTACAGAGCTACGTGATGCTTAGGCCATGTGCCCAGTAGGCCATGTACTCACTAGGCCACATACCCATCTAGGCGCCGTGCCCCCATCTATATATGAACTACGAATGTCTTGATCCCTCACTGAAGGGTTCGTAGGCAATCCTCACTGAAGGATGCATTTATAAATCAAAACACCCTCCATGGTCCCATGCGGAGGCCCCCAAGGACCGACCCAGGACTCGGGACCATCGGCTATCATCAAGAAGACCTTGCGATCTCCACTATTAGCAGGCAGGTCCTGCCCAACGACTGATCTCCTCTACTGCTACTTAGGCACCGACAACATATACTGGCCCATACCCATATGGCAGTATCCCAAGAACAAGACCTCCGGGTTCATAAACTATCAAGGCAGAAGAACTCACTATGATAAGGTGTCTCCTTCTCTCTATCATTCTGTAGAACTGAGAACGAATCGCTTGTACACAAAAATACCCTAACAGTTTGGCGCGGGGCAGTCATATAATACTTGACGATGTGATAGGTAAGAGGAACATTATGTGTATCCTCTCAAAAATCTCTCAACCCGAGCCACCAGGGGGGAAGAAGCAACACAATCTCACCAAATCTAAAGCTCTCGCAACTGGGATCCCATAACACTTCTCTAAGGGAGTATAAAATCATGCTACGTACCAGCTGTAGCATAACTCGAGGCAGGAACTAGCATTGGGTTCCTGCAGGTTCCAGATCTCAACCACAAATCAGACCCCTACAATCTTTGGGTCCTGCTGGTCGTGGGTCTAAACTATATGTCACGCCTCTACAACCGTTGGATTCAATATTCCCAGCCAGAGTCACCAACATTAATATCAGTGGATAGTCCACTAGCATCGCTCTAGAAAGCCCTAGACGCCACCCATGCGTCCAGGCTCACAGCTCCACCCCATGTAAGAAGGATGTAAGATTATCAAGCAAGACACGACATTTTACGGACGGGTTTACAACTTTGACTATTTCCAAAGCTGGAGGAGTCAAAGGGATAGTTCCTAGGAATACTACAGACATACCAGGCAACCACTACGAGATAATTGGAGAACCACCTTTTTCTAAGGGTTCTAGAATCTAAAAGGTAGTGGAATCCTAGATAAGCCTGATAGCTAGGTGGATAGAACGCCTTTGAGTACTCTTGAAGTTCCAGTGGAGTTGCTTCATGAAAGAGATCATGCTCAAGCACTGGGAACACCGCCACTCCGCCCCCTGCAAAGGAGCCAGAGAAAATGCTAACTCTACATCAAGAAGTGCCGGTCTTCCTATCCTCTACTTATTCGGAGCAAAGGGGAGTAAAACAAGCCAGAGAAGACATGTTCCTGCTATTAATCATCCCAAAGAAAAAGTCAAACTTCTGGGTTTCGGGTACCAGCTTCCAGTTTCCAGCTTCCGGATCCCATGTTCCAGCTTCCGGATCCTAGGCTCCAGCTTTTCGATCCTAGGCAGTTGACCTTATAAGGAGATCAAGTCCAATGACTCCACGAAAAAGCAAGCTCTGATCACCTTACTACGGCTTTTCCAGGCAATGTATACTGATATACTTTTAAAGGAAGCTGAGGCCATATGCTTCTCAAGATTTCTAAGGCCACGGGCCTCTACATGTTTCCAAGGGAAGACACGACCACGAGGAAAGGAGGGGCAAATGAGCTAAGCGTTAACCCAAGGGGCTACACGAATCAACAAATCCCATCAACATGCACGCGGCAAAAAAGATTCAAGGCGACGAGTCATCGAATCACGTATAGAAAACTCAAGGAATGGCTCACCAAATTAGGGGCAGAGACCAGCTTGGACGCATCATCAAATGACATCATAAAACACTGAGAATGGCTCACCTAAGCGGGAGCAGGGAGTAGCTAGAATGAGTCATTGAACAACGCCTACACAAGAAGAATACGCCAACCTCTGCTATCCAAACAACGGATTGCGACTTCAGAACCAGATAAATTCCTACCTCTAGGTCAATTTGGGCTCAGGGTCTCAGAAGATCATTCAATCCTCGCGTTGGGATCCCAAGGATAGAGAACTTCTCTTAGAACATGAATCCCTTTAAAACTACATATTACAAAGAAGACTCAACAGTGACTACGAGTTCTTATGCGATGTGCTTCGAAACTAGAAAGGCAAATAGACGAACCTACCAGTCTTGTCTTCCCCTGAAATGCGAGACCCGGGTCCCGAACCTTGCAAAATTGTCTGTTGGGGTCAAAATAGGTTACAAAAAAACCAACGACCAAAAATTTCCGCAAAGTTAAGAATAGGTTTATAAAAATACGAAAAAGCGTCGAGAAGAATTTTATACACTTTCCTAACAAAGGAATTCCGTAAACTTGACAATCGACATCTTGGAAATCATTGGAAAATCGAATAAAACAATCCATAATTGTCCGATCAGCCAAATTAGCCAGAACCGATCGAAACAAAACAACCGAACAGCTCGCCAACATGCGAGCTGGCTGTGCTTGACAAGCTCGCCTGTTGGCGAGCTGAACTGACCCATCCAGCTCGCCAACAGGCAAGCTGGCCGTGGTTGACCAGCTCGCCTGTTGCCGAGCTGGACGGTGACCCGTCCAGCTCCCCAACAGGCGAGCTGGCCATGCTTGACCGGCTAGCCTGTTGGTGAGCTGAACTGTCCCGTATAGCTCGCCAACCGGAGAGCTGGTCATGCTTGACCAGTTCTTCGTCTTGTCAAGCTGAACCAAACCGTAAAAGTCTCTCGACTCGATCATACTCTGAACCATGATAGGAACATCTCTCGTTTCGTCTCGATCCATCTTTACGTTGGTGTTTTACGATCATAACCGCAAAAGGCTTATTTTCTCGTAAAACCTCGAGTAAATCGTATAAAATTGCAACGGTAAACGAAAAACCAGACATTGCAAAATTATACGATTGACTCGAGAAATTTTACCAAAAACGCTAAAGACTTGTTTTCTCGTAAAACCTCGAGTAAATCATATAAAACGGCAACGGTTAAACGAAACACCGGAGATTGCCAAATTATACGATTAACTTGAGATTTTTTTATAAAAATGGCATCGTATCATGGACGATCCCGTATAAAATCGTAAAACAGCTAAAATCACAAAACAGCTCGGAAAGTCCTAAAACGCGATAAATGCCTACTCACAACTTTAGACGAGATCCATCCCAAAGATACAATAACGGTCTATCCACTTATGTATAGAAAGAAGATTAATGTCAAGTTCGGAGAAAAATATAAGTTTTCCAAGATAAAAATGGAGAATCGGGAGAAATGGAAGATTATCGAAAGACAAGAATCAAGGCGGAAAAGGAAAATCTAAACCGCCTAGGAGAGGAGTATATAAGCAAAAGGTTGAGCACAAAATAAAGGACAAGAGAATTTTCAGAGCTCTTATACAGAAAAACTTAGCATTTAGGCAAGTTTCCGTTTTTTTTATCGAGCTGTGTCTCAACTAGGGTTTTAGTCTTAAGTTGCTAGAACTAGTAAACTCGCCGTCAGCTCTTGTAGCCAAGGCTTTACCTCGTTGTACCGTTCTTACGCAAAATCGGAATAAGAAACCACTTTGCTCTTTATCTCGATTATTGGTTTTACTGTCTTTGTCGATTTCTGATTGCTTGGCGTGTGGTTAAGCAGGTATCCGGGACCTCAAGGAAATTAGGGTTTTTTCTAAGTTCCTTAATTTACGGAAATCGACGATGTGAATTCCTGTTCCCACAGTTTGACGCTAGAAGGAGGGGGGCTTACGGATCTTCTAACTCTCAGACCACATCGCGCTCGATCGGATACGATGACAGAAGAACAACTAACTGACGTCAATGGAAACGTTGAAACTCAAACCCGGAACGTGACCACAATTAACGCTGCAGCTAATACTACATTGCTGCAGGAGGTACTCTCCGCCTATCAAAAGAAGACGGACGAGCAGGATAAGCTAATCAGATCTCTCGCGAATCAGGTCGAAACCCTAACCGCGAAGACCAAGGCTATCCGCCCCCGCAGAACCACAAGAATCCGCGGAAGAACACTCGATTTCGCGACTCCTATGGATCGTCCCAAAACTGTGCAGGGTAATCTACCAGGGCAAACCTCCAAAAAGATAACTCTGACGCGACCGAAAAGGAGTCGGAAAAATCTCCTTCTCGTGAAAAGGAGGCCGAGGACGACTGTGTCGAAAGGGCTAATCTGGAAACAAGCGACCAATCCGATCTGTCGGAGGAAGACGCTGACGTTCATCCAAGAAGGAGGAAAGATCGCAGTCCTCAGCCCGAATCTTCTCCTGAACACTCTCCCACCGCGAACGAGAAGGAGCTCTATTGCATGGCGCATGCAAAAACGGCCGAGGAATGATCTCAGGTCACTGTGAGGGGTAAAACTCACTCTCTAGTTTAGGTTAGGTTTAGATTGGGGAAAAGACAATGTGGGCTGAATCCTGTTAAAACTTGTGTGAATGAATACGTTTGTTTATATTGATTTTGATAATAAAAAAGGTTTACAAAGATGATCTTGATGATCTAATCGAAAGAACAATGATCGATAGAAATGGTTAAAAATAAAGTGTGTCTGAGTCTTTTTGTGTCGAATAAGTTGAAGATGCCCCTCTTCTCTTCATTTCTCCCTTCTTTAAATAGCCTCAGGTCACGTTTAACCTCTCTTGATTAGTCTCCGAGATTTCCTCCGTAAACTGAGGGATTTGCAACAGCTTCCTTTTGACTGAATCATACGCTTCTATCTTCGTATCATGGGCTGTTTTATTAGGTTCCTGCGAGAGAAGCTAGAGCTACTCCTGTTAGCTCTCTGTAAATGAGGTCTGGAGCTCTCCTCCGTAACCTGTTTTGTTGACGTTCCTTCCTTAGCAAACAGCCTCCGGCTTCTTTCTAACTTCTTTCTCGAAACGTAATTACTAACGGGCTTCATAAAAGCCCATTATTGGTTATTCTTATTCAGGCCTGTCATCTTCAGCTAAAGGGTCATATTTGGGCCCAACAGTTGCCCCCAGCTTTCGAGATGAGACCTCTTCTCTCGGAAGCTAAAGCTTAGCCGCCTGATATCTACCTCTTGTTGAGATAACGATTATTTTATATTAAACTTGAAGATACGCGTGACCTTAATCGGACGATCCTGATTTCGTTTGGTAAGATCTACGGCTCGTGTTAATACATTTGAAGAGTTTCGTCCCCGATTTTCGAGACACGATGTGATATAAAGCTGTAGCCATTAACTGCAGCTTTCACCACTACTCCACGCCTCGATTCGGTTTCCCAGGTAACTGTCCAATTTCCTTCTTTCATTTATTGTGGCTAGATTGTTATTTTTTTTTTTATCTTTGTCTTCATCGCGATTCTCTGGAACCCTCTAATTCGAAAGTTCTAGTTTCAGTCCAAATTTCTTTTTCGCTCTCATTCTATCCTTCGGCTCCTTTCTCGGTTATCATGACGCGACCTAAGGAAGGTACCGGAGACATTGAAATTTCTTCCTCTGGTGTTCGGCTTATGAAGGTTAAACAACAGATCGGCGAAACGATGAAGAAGAACGAGAGGAGTAAGAAGATTAAGGAATCGATAGCCACAAGAGTTTCGAAACGAACTAAGAAGAACGACGGCTCGAGTGGAAGTGTCCCTCTTGGTTCTCATGTGGCTTCCTCTTTAAAGGGCCAGGATGTGGTCAATCTCATGGTTCAAGACAGAGGCTCGAAAGATTTGGCAAGGGCTTGCAAATCCGATGAGACCCCGGAAACTGCTCAAGAGGGATGGTTCTGTGTTCATGAGAAGTACATTACCAAATGTCATCTCAGGTTCCCGCTTCCCGATCTCTTGTTGGATCTCCTAGATCACTACCAGTTAGCCCTTTCTCAGCTCTGTCCTTCGGTAATCCGAGTGGTAAATGGTTTTATCACTAGGGCTAGAGAAGAGGGGGTTGCCGTTGGTATTCGTGACCTGATGAGCCTCTATACGATCAAGGAGAGCGCTTCAAAGGAAGGTGGCAGTGGTACCTACTACCTGCCTTGTCGACCCAAGCTGGGCCTTTTCAAGTTCTCCGGTAGCGACGATGACTGGAGAAAGAAATACTTTTATGTGAAGACGGATCCTTTGACTGTTCCTGAGGGTCGTACCCTTAGGGTTATTTGGTCTGATGTTTCGGGTTTGGACCTATTAGGGAAGTATTTGCATGTTTCTCTTATCTTGCGTAGTCTAACAATCGTTGGTTCTTTTTGCAGATATTGAAGATCCTGAAAAACTTACTAATAAGCTTACTTGAGCTTTGTATCGTAAGTTGAAGCAGAGTCCTTGTACGTGGGGAGCTTTTACTACTTCACGCATAGGAGCAGCCAGGTTTCCTGAACGGTACGGAGCCTCATTTCTGGATCCTATCCCAGCTGTGGGCTTAGAAAGTAAGTCGGCTCTATCTTTCTTTCCAAACGTAGTAGCTATGCGTTTAGAACTATTTGGTTTTGGAACAAGTTTTTTTCTTTTTATCGATTCAGTTTTCGAAGGTAATTCGATTGTGACCATCTCAACGGAAGCTAGTACTTCTGAGATCGAAAGAACTCAGCAAACTAAAATGCCTCTCCAACCATCTTACCGTTCTCGTGGCAAAGCAATTAAAGGGGCCAGCTCTTCTAGAGGTAGTGAGAAGAACCAAGGGGGTTCATTTCTTAACCAGGTGAGAGATGTTCTTGATGATGGGGTTTCTTTCCCGATCAAAGATGCCGCTGCTGTTGATGTCTCAAAGGCTCAGGATATTGTCTCCAAACCCGATGCTCAGGCCAAGGAAACTGACCTTCAAGTGATCAGGGAGCTTTCCGAGATTGAGCCTCCCAGACCTAAAAGGTCTCAAGTTGACCAAGTGGATATACCGTCCAGGTCTTCCTCCTCCTCTTCGAGGGGAGGAACCGTGGGATGGAGCTTTACCCACTCGAAACCTGGTTCTGTCTTAGAAGATCCTTGGGGTTTGGCCACTTTGATGAGGCACATGAAGAGGACCGGTTGCTCTCTTCCTGCAGTCAACAACATGACTAACCGAGAGGAATACGTGGAGGTCGCTCATTGCATGGGTCAGGTGAGAGACCTCAAAATTTATTTTATATGTTTCTTCTATTCTTCTAGTGAAACTGTCGATTGATAGTTTGTTTATTCCATCTTCAGCTAGCTGGGGCTATCAATCGAGCCCAATTGAGCTTAGAGGACACGATCAACAATGCTCCCAAGGCAGGGGAGTTAGCCCAGGTGACTGAAATGGTGAAGGCTACCAAAGAGGAGCTCGATCAATCTCGAGCTAGAATCGCCGAGCTTGAAAGTGTGGTAGAGAGGCTTGGCTCGAAGGCCGATATACAGGCTGGGAAGATAGAGAGTCAAGTTATCGATCTCCAGGTGAAGGGAAGGAGGATAGCTGAGCTGGAGTCTGCTAAGAGAGTCGCTGAGCAACATGTTCGAGAGCTGGTTATCTCGTCGCAGATCAGCCAAAAGAACAAGGAGGCCGAGGTGAAGCTAGCTATCCGTCAAGGGAAGAAAGAGGTGGCTGAAGCTTACAACAAGATCTTGGCTTCTGTCAAGGAGAAGTTCGCCAAGAAGAAGGAAGAGGTTAGCCTTCAGATTTATGCTCAGGAGCTTCAGGCCAATACCGCCCTTCTTGAGGAAATGTTGGCTAATGAGATCAAGAGTGTTGATGAGGAGTATCAGCGATTGATGTCATTAATTCCCGAGGCTACCGCTGCGTATGAGAGGGCTCAGGTGTCAGATTTTTCAGTAAGCAAGTTATCTCTGCCTTAGTTATCGGAGAGTTCAGGTACTTTTGAGATCAACACTTTTAATCCGTCTTTTTCCGGAGGATACGGTTCTAATTTAGGTCTGGTGAATCTGGCTTCACCTCCAGGTGAAACAGCCGTAGGTGATGGTGAGAAGGAAATGGGTGATAATCCTTGGCTAAGGAGCTGGTTCCAAGCGAGGAAGAGAAAGATGAGGGGAAGGATGCTGATGAAATGGAAGTCTAGACGTCATCCTCCTCTTCTTTTAAAGTTATGTCTTTGTGTTTTTCCAGACTTTTCGCCTGCTAGGCTTTCTTCTTTTGTTAAGACTTATGACCTGAGGAGGTCTTTAAACCTTTGCTTTGTTTAGGATCTTTGAACTTAAATAGCCTGGGGAGGCCTTTAAACCTTTATTTCATTCTAGTTTTTCTCTAAGTCATTTGACTTGTGAAATTTTTGTCTTTTATTAACTAGGATCGGACTTTCTTGCTAAAGGTTTGTCGATATTTCGATGAATCCCTTAGTACAGATTCAATTGTCTGAGTATGAGTCTTTATTCCTTTGAACAAAGAATTCTAAAACAGGTTATGTCGTTTCTCTACGCGAGGTCTCGAGGTTAGGTTCTCAGGACCTGATTTTATTCGGGATTAGCCATATCTCGAGCTAATGATTTTGAAACTTTCGGTTGGGTTCTTAAAGGACCTGAATTCGTTCATCTCATGTTTCGAGACCTTGGATTCTGTTAAGGATTTTAGGACCTTGATATTGAAGTTCATGTTCGTCGACATCTGACTCGGATGGTAGAGTTTTAAGACTTTAGGTCCGGGTTTGCCGGGAACTGTTTTTAGATTCCAGGAGTTTAAGACCTTAGGTTCAGGTTCAACGTGACCTGAATTTAGATAGTAGGGTTTTAAGACCTTAGGTTCAGGTTTGCCGGGACCTATTTTCAGATTGTAGGATTTTAAGACCTTGGGTCCGGGTTTGCCGGGACCTGTTTTCAGATAGTAGGACTTTAAGACCTTAGGTCCGGGTTTGCCGGGACCTATTCTTAGATTGTAGGATTTTAAGACCTTAGGTCCGGGTTTGCCGGGACCTGTTTTCAGATGGTAGGATTTTAAGACCTTAGGTTCAGGTTCAACGTGACCTGGATTTAGATAGTAGAGACATGAGACGCTTGAATGTGGATGTTTTTATTAATAACTTTGATGGAGTACATAATAATCATGGAGCTAATGACTGAGCTGGGTGTTCTGAACACATGCCCCCTTTGAGTGTGAAGATGAGTATGTTGAGATGAGGTTGGGGCTGCACTCATGACAGAGTTGCCTACGTACCCAGTCAAGGGATCAAGCGAAACGTAGTTCAATGAATTTTAGGTACCTAGTGGTAGTATCTCTTAAGGTTCATGGCATTCCATGATCGGATTTTGGGTACCCCGGTTCGTACCTTCATGAGCCTGTAAACGCCTGGTCGTATCACATGGATGATTTGGTAGGGGCCTTCCCAATTGGTCCCTAGTTTTCCGGCGTTCGGCTCTTTGGTATGGTTAAAAACTTTCCTGAGTACCAGGTCGCCTACAGCGAACTGCCGGGACCTGACCTTGGAATTGTAATGTCGAGCCATCGCTTGCTGATAATTTTGGATGTGGAGCAAGGCTTGATCCCGTCGTTCCTCGATGAGGTCGAGGTGATCTGATAAAAGCTGATTGTTAGCTTCGGGATTTGTCGTGCAGAGCTCTCGGCGGAGGCTCCCTGTGACGGTTTCGGCTGGGACGACGGCTTCCATCCTGTAGGCTAGGGAGAAAGGGGTTTCTTCCGTAGCTCTTCGTGGGGTGGTTCGGCATGCCCAGAGCACTTCTGGTAACCTTTCGGACCACGAACTTTTATCGATTCCAAGGCGTTTCTTGAGGTTCGCTAATACCGACTTATTAGCAGCCTGCGCCTGGCCATTTCCTTGGGGGTATCGTGGTGTTGACATGGTGAGGCGAATTTTCCACTTGTCGCAGAAGTCTTTAAAGTCGTTAGATATGAACTGCGACCCGTTATCGGTTACGATTTCGTATGGGACGCCGTGGCGGCAAATGATGTCTCTCCATGAGTCGTTCGGTTTCGACTTTAGTTACTTGTTGGAAGGCCTCAGCTTCTATCCATTTCGTGAAGTAGTCTGTTAGGACTAGTAGGAAGCGTAGCTTCTGCCTTCCTGTTCCTGATACGACTAGTGGTCCTACGATATCCATGGACCATCTCATGAATGGGTATGGGGCGGATATCGAGGATAATTTTTCTGATGGTTGATGTATAAAAGGTGCGTGCCTCTGGCATCTATCGCATGAGGACGAGTAGACCTCGCAATCAGCGATAATGGTAGGCCAGAAATAGCCTTGCCTTTTGATTCGGATAGCTAAGGCTCTGCCACCGGAGTGGTTTCCACAGGAGCCATCATGCATTTCTTTCATGAGTTTGATGGCGTCGAGGCCGTGGACGCATCTTAGGTAAGGTCCCGATAGGCTTCGTTTATAAAGGATAGATTCCATTATGCAGTATCTTGCGCTTCTGCTTTAAGTTTTCGAGCTTCCCATTTATGGGGGGGGGGACCTTGCCCTCCAAAATATACTGCATGATTGGAATTCTCCAGTCCTCTCTTCCTATGATTTTGTCGTGAAGGGAGGAAGGAGGTCCCAGTGCGGGATCAGGTTCTCGGGCGTTGTTGCGTCCGGAGTTCGTGCCCCTGGGGATATTCCTTCCGTTAGGTTCGTCGGAACCTAGGTCTGGAGGGACATCTCCAGTTGTGTTGTTGATTTCCGGGGCAGAGATTGTGTCTCCGGTTGGAGTTTCAGGTTTAGGGGAATATCTTGTTCTGCGAGTGTTTACTCTGTGGACAAGTGAGCCAGAAGGCTGGACTATGCCCCCGGAGGTGTGCTTCCTGAATTTGCGAGCTTTTGTGTTTGGGAACCAGAATGTTGTTAGAACTTGGGTCGCTGCTGATTCGGAGCAGCTACCTTCTGTTTGCTCTTTCGGTTTGCTATCGATCTCGGCTTTGGTAGCTATGTCGATGCTTGGTTTTTCGATTCCTTCTACAGGTATGATTCGTTTTACTAGGGGGTCTGATGTGGACGCCAATGCAGCTAACGCATCTGCTGAGGAGTTCTCTCCTCGTGGGATTCTTGTTAGCTCGAATTTACTGAACTGTTTAGTGAGGCTCTGTACGACTTCGAGGTATGCCCCCATTCGTTCGTCCCTTGTTTCGTACTCCCCGTGAAACTGGCTAGCTACCAGCTGTGAGTCGCTGTAGGCGTTCAGATCTCGGATTCCGAGGCTTAGGGCGAGTCTTAACCCTGCGATTAGTGCTTCGTATTCGGCTTCGTTGTTTGAAGCATTGAAGCCGAGCCTATAGGATTGCTCGATGGTTTCTCCGGCTGACGAGGTCAGCCTTAGGCCGATTCCGAAACCTTGTTTTGACGAGGCTCCGTCGACATGCAGGCTCCATTCCGGAGCTTCAGCTCTCGGATCTAGCTGTTCAGATGATAGCTCAATGATGAAATCGGCGAGGACCTGAGCTTTTATGGCAGCTCGGGGTCTATATTCGATGTCGTATTCGCTGAGCTCTATGGCCCACTTAGCCAATCGTCCTGATTGGCTAGGGCTATGCAGAATCGTGCGTATTGGCTGTGAGGTCATTACCACGATCGAGTGTGATTGGAAGTAAGGTCGTAGTTTTCTGGCAGCTGTCACGACTGCCAGAGCTAACTTGTGGGAGTCGATTTCACCCTACTGTCAAATAAATCGTAGATAAGGAAACTTCGGGAAAACCCTAAGTTTCCAGAGGAACCGGCTATCTGCGAGAACCGCACAACGAAAATGAGATGACGAAAATACTTAGAATCAAGATTAAAATAAACAAAAACAGAGAGCAAAGAGGTTCTTATTCCGAATCTGCGTTGAACTGGTTACAAAAAGAGTAGCCGAAAACGTATGAACTTAGAAAACCCTAATTGAGACGCAGCTCGCTAACAGAAAAACGGAGAGATTCCTAAATGCTAATTTTGGTGGTGAGAGCTCTGAATTTCGTGTGTATGCTTCTGCCCTAGACCTCCTCTTTATATACTCCTCATCTTGGCTATCCGATCTTTCCATTTCGCCCAGATTTGACTTAAATCGGGAACTTTCCATTCTTCTCGATCCTTCCTTTTCTTCTGCGGAAATCTTCTATTTCTCTTCATTTATTCCTTTTATGTTTAAACTTGACTTTTATTTTCTTTCTGCGAGTAAACCGTCGAAACGTTATCAAATTCGCGGGTTTGATTCCGTTGAAATCGCGAGATGGGTTTTATCGCGTTTTAGGTCCTTCCGGACCGTTTTGCGATAAAAACCGTTTTCCGACTTTTACGGAATCGTTTCCTGATCTGACGTCGTTTTTAATAA
>CAKOAT010207043.1:80209-97952 GCA_932364175.1 Eruca vesicaria subsp. sativa
AAACGATCTCTCGAGTTTTATAAAACGATCTCTCGAGTTTTATAAAACGATCTCTCGAGTTTTATAAAACGATCTCTCGAGTTTTATAAAACGATCTTCGAGTTTTTATAAAACGATCTCTTGAGTTTCATAAAATGATTCTCGAGATTCATAAAACTGTTGCGTTTACGCGTTTGCGGGGAATTTTGGCTATTGATTCTGTCGTCGTACCGATTTTGACCCCAACATAACTTTTCCATGGTAGGATATCTGGTTTCGGTGTCTATTAGGCTTTTGCTCGTGTAATAGACAGGTCTTTGCTCGTTTTGCTCCTCTCGTACCAGTACGCCGCTAACCGCAGCAGTTGACACGGCGAGGTATAGGTACAGGGGTTCTCCTGTTACTGGTTTGGATAGGATCGGAGGCTCGGAGAGGTAAGCTTTCAATTGTTTGAAGGCTTCCTCGCATTTCTCGTCCCATAGAAACTTCTTATTATTTTTTAGAAGTTTGTAAAATGGGAGGCATTTATCGGTGGACTTGGATATAAATCGGTTCAAAGCGGCGATTCGTCCAGTTAGTCTTTGCACCTCCCTGGTTGTCTTAGGTGATGGCATTTCCAGGAAGATCGCTATCTGTTTCGGGTTGGCTTTGATACCTCTCTCGGTTACGAGGTAGCCGAGGAATTCGCCCGAGGGCACTCCAAAGGTGCATTTTGCGGGGTTTAGGTTCATATCGTATTTATTGAGGATATCGAAGCATTCTTTTAGGTGGGAGATGTGGTTTTCCCCAGCTGAGGATTTAACCAGCATATCGTCAATGTATACCTCCATGGCTTTTCCGAGATGTCCAGCGAACATTTTGTTCACAAGCCTCTAGTAGGTAGCTCCCGCGTTTTTTAGTCCGAATGGCATTACCTTGTAGCAGTAGGTTTCGCGCTCGGTTATAAATGCGGTTTTTTCTTGATCTTCAGGATTCATCATGATCTGATTATATCCCGAGAAGGCATCCATAAAGGACAAGAGCTGGTGGCCAGCTGTTGCCTCAACGAGGCGATCGATGTGAGGTAACGGGAAGCTGTCTTTAGGGCAAGCCTTATTTAAGTCGGTGAAGTCTACACATATTCTCCACTTCCCGTTTTTCTTTTTCACTACTACGGGGTTAGCTAGCCAATCGGGGTAGTGTACTTCACGGATGGACCCTGCTTTCGTGAGTCGATCTACTTCGTCGTTGACAGCTTGGGCTTTTTCGAGGCCTAGCTTACGGCGTTTTTGTTTGATCGGTTTGAAGGGGGGATCTACATTGAGCTTGTGAGTGGTGACGTTTGGGTCTATACCTCTCATGTCGCTGGTAGTCCACGCAAATGTTTTGACGTTGCTTTTCAGGAAGTCGATTAGTTCCTTTTTCGTTTCGAGAGGTAGCTCTGATCCGATATTCACTTGTTTCTCGGGATCAGAGTCATCGATGCTAACTCGTTCGGTTAGGTTCCTAGGGGGACCTCGAATATTTTGTTGCATCTCTCGACCTTCCTGGATCTGTAATTGCTATTGAGGTGATTCCTTGGGGATTCTGAATCCTCTCAAGTAACAGATCCTGGAGATCTTCTGGCTACCTCGTACGGTGGTTATTCCATCCGGTGTTGGAAATTTCACGCATTGGTGATAAGTGGAAGCTACTGCCTTCATCTTATGGATCCAAGGTCTTCCTAGGATCGCATGAAATGGAGAAGGCCTGTCGATGACCACAAAATTGGTCATTTTCATGATTCCTCCAACTATGACTGGGAGCTTGATGGTTCCTAAGGAGGTTACTGTTTCTCAGATGAAACCTACAAGGTTAGCTTTCTGACCGATAATTTCGTAGTCATCTATTTCCATCCCTTTCAGGGCGTTATAGAAGATAAGATCGACCGAGCTTCCGGTATCAACCATCAGCTTAGGCACCTCGTAACCTGCTATGTTCAGGGTGACGATTAAGGCGTCATCGTGAGGTCTGTCGAGGTCCGACGTCTCGCTCTCCCAGAAAGAGATCTTAGTGTTGGTTTCGGGATTGTGAGGCTTAGATTGAGCTCTAGAAACAGCATTCCGCACATGGCTCTTGATTGAATTAACTGAGTCTTGACATATATCGGAGCCTCCGAGGATATAATCCACTCTCGAGCTAGGGTTCGACTGAGGCGGAGGTTTGCTTAGGAGGGTCTCGATTTGTAGACTCTTCCCTTGGGGAAATTTCCCAAGAATCATGTCAACTCTTTTCTTGGGAGCTGGCGGTGGCGAATCTGTTTCCTTCTCAGGAGATCTTTCACGTTTTGGAGAGGTGTCTCTGGGACCTCTTTTCTGGTAAGGAGGTGGTTTTTTTAGTTCCACGTCCTTTAGTTCCCCAGCTACGAATTTAGCTGCCAACTGTCGTTGGAGGTCCCAGCACTCCTCGGTTGAGTGCCCTTTTCGATCGTGATAAGAGCAGTGTTTGTTCTCATCGTAGCCTTTCGTCCATGGAGTTTTGCTTGTCGCGGCAACGGGTTTTTCCTGTTGGACCTCCTCGACAGCATACGAGTGTTCTCCCTGGGTCTGATGGTTCCAAGAGCTCCCTTTTCTAGAGGGTCCTTTTGCTTCCGAGGTTTCACCTTTCGGGTGATTCTGGGATTTCTTGTGGATTTTATCCAGTGCGGCTGTTTCTTCCTCCAAGGTAATGTATCTCGATGCTTTGTGGAGAGCATCATTGATAGTTGGAGGAGGGTTAAGTGTTAGTTCGGACCAGAATTCGGATTTATACTAGAGGCCTCTTCTAAGGGCTTCGATGGCTACTTGATCGTTGGGGTTCGAGAGCTTAGTTCTAACTGCTCTGAATTTCTCGATGTAGATTCGTAGCGAATCTCCCATTCCTTGCCTGATCTTCCAGAGGTCAGCCTCGGAGGCTTGCTTAAGGATATGGGTCGACTATTGTTTCATGAAGGCGTTAGTGAGCTGATCGAAGTTATCGATTGAGTTTGGCTCGAGGCTCGAAAACCATTCGAGAGCTGTTCCGACCAGGTTCTCAGCAAAGGTTCTGCAATAACCTGCTTCGCATTCTTCTCTTGTGAAATGAGCTTTCACTATAGCTAAGCGGAAGGCTCTCAAATGAGCCTTGGGGTCCGAGGTCCCGTCATATTCGGGAATCCTAAATTTCCGGGTATCTCTTATGTAAGAGCTAGCGATTTTATCTGTGAATGGGGTTCCACGGGTTTCCTCAATCAAGCTCTCGATTTCGGGAGCTGAGCTTGTTGCTTTATGCACTTGAGCGTTCAGCTTCTGGAGGGCTGCGTGAGTTTGCTCCATGTACCGGCGAATAGCCTCAGGACCTTCTAGGGGAAGGACAGTTGGGTCTTCGCGAGGAATCTGATGAGAGGATTCTTGATTGAGTCGAGTGTTGTCGTTATCCCAAGCGTTAGGTGGGCTAAATCGCTCGTTAGCTCTAGAGCCACCTTCAGGGACGCGACCTGGGTGGTGAGCTGTAGGATCAGCTTCCGCCCTCGGGTTGTCTCGATTAGGGGCCGCGCTTCAAGTTTGGTAAGCTGAAGTTGGTGCTCTACCCCTAGGAGGGGGAGACATTCCTTCTCCGGACCTAAAAATAGGTGGCAGAGGCGGCAATCGTATGCTGTGTTCGTGAACCCTATTGGGTGCTGAGCTGGTCGTCGCTATGTTACTTCCCATAGCGATAGTTATAGGTGGGCTAAATACTGGGGTTATCCCAGTAAGGGGTGTCCGGAGAACAGGCTCTTGCCCATTACGAGCAATGCTATTGGGGAAAGTCCAGGCGTTGTGAGGGAACGTGGGTTCGGTGAGTCGATCTCTGAAGGCGATTCCTGAGCCTTGACGTTGCGACGGATGAGTTGTCTCGGTTAGAGATCTAGTCACCTCTTCGAACCGTTGTTGCCGGGCAGTTAGCTGTTGCAACGTACGCTCATTATCCTGAGCTCTTTCTACCAACTGCACCATCATTCGGCGCATTTCGGATTGCTGAGTTTCGGAATGATGCGGAGCGTGTTGACGTTGGGGGTTCTCAGGGAGCGTAACCCCGGTGTGGTTTCCACTGGAAGACCTTGGGTTAGCTATCCCAGTTCGGTTTGGTTGAGCATTAGCCGGAGGCTGTTGCTCGGATCGGTGATCGGCGGATCGAGGTTCCGGATCCTGAGGGTCCGGGTCCCTCCTGTTCGGTGAGCCGTCGATCTGGATCACGGGATTCGGGATGGAGGGGCTCGTTGCCTGGTTGGATGGATCCATTCTCAAGTTACGGAGTGAAGGATTCAATTAACTCGTCCTCACAGTCGGCGCCAAAATGTGAGGGGCTGAATCCTGTTAGAACTTGTGTGAATGAATACGTTTGTTTATATTGATTTTGATAATAAAAAGGGTTTACAAAGATGATCTTGATGATCTAATCGAAAGAACAATGATCGATAGAAATGGTTAAAAATAAAGTGTGTCTGAGTCTTTTTGTGTCGAATAAGTTGAAGATGCCCCTCTTCTCTTCATTTCTCCCTCCTTTAAATAGCCTCAGGTCACGTTTAACCTCTCCTGATTAGTCTCCGAGATTGCCTCCGTAAACTGAGGGATTTGCAACAGCTTCCTTTTGACCGAATCATACGCCTCTATCTTCGTATCCTGGGCTGTTTTATTAGGTTCCTACGAGAGAAGCTAGAGCTACTCCTGTTAGCTCTCTGTAAATGAGTTCTGGAGCTCTCCTCCGTAACCTGTTTTGTTGACGTTCCTTCCTTAGCAAACAGCCTCCGGCTTCTTTCTAACTTCTTTCTCGAAACGTAATTACTAGCGGGCTTCATAAAAGCCCATTATTGGTTATTATTCAGGCCTGTCATCTTCAACTAACGGGTCATATTTGGGCCCAACAGTCACTCACAGCACACGCCAATGAGGTTGGAAAATTACTGGCGACCCAACTGAGATTCACGATCTCCCTGATTATATCACAAAAACGGCTGCAGCGTTAAGAGTAGTGAAGTCTCGAATTCGCCATGTCACTAGATCAACGCCTGTAATAGATCGATTGTTGTACGAATCTCAGAAAACGCCTTTCACGGCTTGTATCACCAAAATCAAGCTGCCCGATCCCGGAAAGCTCAAAGTGCCGACTTACAATGGGACGACTGATCCCAAAGCGCAACTTCAGGCCTTCCAGATTACTATGGGACGAGCCAAGCTCAAGGAGAGCGAGAAGAACACAGGCTACTGTCGTCTCTTTGTCGAAAACCTAGAAGGGGCAGAACTCAAATGGTTTGCTCTACATAAACGGAATTCGATCAGGAGTTTCCGCCATCTTGCCTCCGAGTTTCCGAAGCAGTACTCGATGTTCATAAACCGAGAGACTTCTGATGCCGACCTCTGGAGTCTATCCCAGAAGGATGACGAACCTCTCCGTGACTTCATAAGTAAGTTCAAACTCATCATGGCTAGGATTAGCGGTATAAGAGACAAACCAGCCATCGACGCGCTAAGAAAGTCGCTCTGGTTCAAATCGATGTTCAGAAAGTGGATAACTCTCGAGAAACCGCGTACGATCCAGGAAGCGCTCCACAAAGCTACATATTTCATTGTCATTGAAGAGGAGACTAAAATCCTAGCGGAGCAACATAAACTGACGAAGACGTTTGCAAAAGACGCTGCGTCTGAGCAAAAGCCCAAAGAGGAAAACCCTCGTAACGACAAGTACGTCCATCACGAGGGACATGATCTCCAAGGGGCGCATAACTACGGCATCTACTCTGGATCAGAGCAAGAGCGAACTACGGGGAACAAATGGACCAGATATTTGAGCTACGACGAGAACACCTTCTGCGATTTCCACCAGACCCGCGGCAATTCAACTGTAAACTGTAAAGTTCTCGGTGCATGGTTGGCCGCAAAATTGCTTGCAGGAGAACTCTCCCAAGTATCCAGCAGAAGGACCTCATCAGCGATTCAGATCGCCCCTGAAAACTGATACGAACTCGCAGGCAGACGCTTCGCCTCAAGGCAATCAAACGGGCGAGAAACGCGGAAAGATACAAGACGAGAGAGGAAACGATGATAACCGCCGAAGAGTCAACATGATCATTGGTAAATCAAAATACTACAGCGATACCATCTCATCCAACAAGTCCTACCGACGAAAATCTGAGACGGGTTCGACTTGGCCGACACCGTCGGATGATACTCCCAGAGGAGTGATCGCCATAGAGGAGGCAGAAACTTCCATCATCAACCACTCGCATGCCGATCCTCTGTCATCAACCTAGTCATAAGCAATTTAGAAGTCGCCCGAATCCTAGTTGCCACCGGAAGCACTGTCAACGTGATCTTCCGCGACAGTTTGACGTGAATGGGAATCGGACTAACAGAGAACAAACTGACACCAAACCTGTTAACCAGCTTCTCCGGCGAAACAGCTATGACTCAAGGATCAATCCGACTCTCAGTGGCCGCAAAAGGAGTGACCAAGATCGTTACTTTCGTTAGTCGTCGATCGATTGGCCATCTAAAACATAATCATGGACACGCCTTTAATAAACACCATGAAGGCAGCTCCGTCGATGTACTACTTAGGCATCAAGTTCCCGACTCCTACGGGAGTCGCAGCAATTTGGGGATGCCAAAGACAGTCGCGGTCTTGCTTTTTAGCGGAACATAGGTTAAGGCAAATGGCTATCGCCATCGTGAAACCGAAATGGGTGAAATCAACTCCACCAACTGCAGAAAATGACCCCGAATCAGCCACGGTCGAGAAGAACCAAGCCTCCGAACCCATTGCTCCTACACTGAAGAAAAAGAGTGATCCAGGTAAGTTCACAATACCTTGCTCCATTAGAGGTGTTGAGTTCCCACGTGCCCTCTGTGACACAGGATCTGGAGTTAGCATCTTACCCAAGCTTATGGCAGATCATCTAGGTCTGAAGATAGAGCCTTCTGAAGAAACTTTCATCTTTGTGGATTGTTCTCAACAGAGCTCTGGAGGCATCATTCGCAACCTTGAGGTACAGATTGGAGAAACCCTAATTCCTACAGACTTCTATGTCCTCTCCAACAAGCTCAACTTCAAGACTTCTCTACTACTTGGAAGAGCCTTTTTAGCCACAGTCGGAGCTGTTTGTGATCTACAAACCAACAAGCTCTGCCTAACCCTTATCAACCCTTCCATCCACTACAACCCTGTTCCAGTCATCAAGTTTCCAAGGCCAGCAAGCTCAACACTCGTAGCCACCTTTTTATGTGCCCACGAGTATGATTCTATGGAAGAGTATGAAACCGAAGAAGCAGTATCGACTGATGACACCACCTCTCCATCGCCTGATACCGAAGAAGCACCATCGACCGACATCACTACCTAGTCATCGCTCGATGGAGTATTCCGACGGATCGAAGACGAGTTCCCAGACGCCGATTTCAGCGCAGATGAGTGGGAAAACGATCACTACTTGCCCGAGCTAGCTAGTATCACTACTCTGGAGGAGTATGATGATGATTATGAGGAGGAACGAGCCACAGAGTACCGATTTCTTCGAGAAGATGCAGAAAATCCTCCTAACCCAACCTTCCTCCGACGCCCATCGATCGATACTCCGTCCTGTCCATCGACCGATACGCCTCAACCCGAATAGCTCATTGTCCACTTAGTGTCAATACTCGATCTGCTGTTTCCAAAGACACTTGACGAGATTCCAGGCAGCGATTTTGATACTGATGATAAGTACGACACAAACAATACAGAGGAACGAGCCGCCAATTCTAGATCTCTTTGCGTACACCAAGCCAGATGCGACTTTTCCGCCCATCGACCGATGCAGACCCTACACCATCAACCGATGAAGCTCCTACACCATCGACTGATGTAGCTCCTATTCCATCGATCGATACTCCTCCACCCAGATCGCTCAAACGACGTTTCGAATCAACGAGCGATGAACCTTATTGCCGACTCCTCTACGTCCCACATGAGCCACACCACAGTGACTACTCGATTGGAAGCTGGGCCAGCGGTTATCAAGAAAGTTTTGCAGTAGACACAGCACCCCTACAAGCCGCGATTCAACCTACAAATCCCATATCGATCGACATGAAGTTCAAGCCGTCGACCGACATGATCCACAAACCATCGATGTGGGAACCGAAATCCAAATTGTCGATTTTCGGTCAAATATGGAAACTTAGGAAGAAACCCTAATTTTCCCGAGATCCTGGATCTCTGCGGAAATCACTAAAACAAACGAAATTAACAGAATATGGATGAATAACGAAGAACAGAGAGTAAAGAATTTGTATGAAAGCTTTTATTAAGTAAGAAATCGACAACAGTTACAAAGAGAATCGAAGAACTTAGACGTCGAAACGTTCTAAGGATCTGTATTGCTATTCTAAACGCTAAGTCCTAAATTCCTAAGCTAACAGCCGCCTTTTTAGGTCTGATTTTCGTCCCCCTCCTCTTCCCTATGCTTCTGGCTTATATACTCCTTTCCCAGGCGGCTTAATCTTTCCATTTTTCCCGAATTCGAGTTTATCGGGAAACTTCCATTTATCTCCATCCTTCCTTTCTTCCCGCGAAAATCTTCTATTTATCTTCAAACTTGCCTTTTATCTTCAAGCTTTGCATTTATTTCCATTCTGCGAGTAAACCGTCAGAACTTTATTGTATCTACAGTCTAGATTCTGTCGAGATCGCGGGATGGGCTTTTATCGCGTTTTAGGATCTTCCAGGCCGTTTTGCGATAAATCTGTTTCTCGACCTTGTACGGAATCGTTTCCTGATTCAATGCCGTTTTTAGTAAATGCCTCGAGTTAATCGTGATGTTTAGCTACGTTTGTTTCTCGGTTAATCGTTTCCGTCTTTTACGATTTTACAATTTACTCGATGTTTTTATTAAAAATACATTTTTTAAGATTTTAACGAAAAATCTCGGATAAATCGTATAGTTTAGGCGATGTTCGGTGTCTTGTTTAACCGTTACCGTTTTATACGATTTCTTTAAGTTCTTTTCGAGAAAACGGAGTTTTACGGTTTTCATTGTAAAACTCGAACGATAAGTCGGATCGAGACGAAACGAGAGACATTTCGCCCGTGGTTCAGAATGCGACCGTGTCGAAGGGCGTAAGTTTCGAATCGAGGATGCGGGAGATCAAGGCTCGGGATGGTCGGTTCAACGTACAGAGAATCAAGCCAGTCCGGTCCAGCTGTCCGAGGAGCTTCTAGTTTGCCTGTTAGCGAACTAAGCCGAGCTGGCTTAGTTCGCCAGCACGCGAACTAGTCAGGAAGTTCCTAGTTCCCCTGCTGGCGAACTAGTCGGGAGGCTCCTAGTTTGCCTTCTGGCGAACTAAGCCAGCTCGGCTTAGTTCGCCAGCAGGCGAACTAGTCGTGACTAGTTCGCGTTTTGCGGGGGTTTCAGTTTTTCGTGATTTTGTAAAACGATTCTCGAGTTTTATAAAACGATTCTTAGAGTTTTTATAAAACGATTCTCGAGTTTTATAAAAAGATTCTTCGAGTTTATGTAAAACGATTCTCGAGTTTTATAAAATGATTCTCGAGTTTTATAAAACGATTCTCTAGTTTTATAAAATGATTATCGAGTTTTATAAAACGATTCTCGAGTTTTATAAAATGATTCTCGAGTTTTATAAAACGATTCTCGAGTTTTATAAAACGATTCTCGAGTTTTATAAAACGATTCTCGAGTTTTTGTAAAACTATTCTCAACTTTTATAAAATGATTCTCGAGTTTTATAAAATGATTCTCGAGTTTTATAAAACGATTCTCGAGTTTTATAAAATGATTCTCGAGTTTTATAAAATGATTCTCGAGTTTTATAAAATGATTCTCGAGTTTTATAAAACGATTCTCGAGTTTTATAAAACGATTCTCGAGTTTTATAAAACGGTCTTCGAGTTTTATAAAACGGTCTTCGAGTTTTGTAAAATGATTTTGCGGAAAGTAATGATTCCATTTTTTACAGAAGTTATCGTAGACATTGATTTCGAGATTACGGTTTTTGACACCAACAATCGACCGATACGGAGCACTCCCCATCGCTCGATATCAATCTTCAACCACCAACCGATCCTGCCACAAGATCATCCGAGGTACAAACACTTAAATTTGATTTAAATTCACTGATACCGGATGAGTTTAGTATTTTCAGGGATTCAGATGGTCATGCACGAGCTATAGATAGGAGAATCATTCCTATCTCCACAGAAGATGTTGCAGACATACTCCAGATGGCTTATGGACCAGTAACTCCTCTACACAACCACCTCGCTACCCACACGATCCGCACCAGTTTCAACGAACATCGACCGTTACATGGAAACGTGCATCGATCAATATGCACCGAGAGTTTGGGAAGAGAGCTTTCCACAACGGAGTTCGTCGTTTCTTTTGGGAAAAGAAAGACGAATATGGAGTCTACAGAGATGAATCTGGCCATGCACGAGCAGTAAACAAAGACATCATACATGTTACGAAAGACGACATGCGCAACCTGCTGAAGAAAGCCTCATTATTTGGACGCTCTTGTTTCTGTCTACCAGAATTTGCTGAAGCCAATGCTAAAGGAGTTCCTGATTGCAAGCTCTTCACACAAGCAGAAGTCACTCACATGCTTGATGCAAGAACCGGAGATCACAACTAGGAGAAAGCCGCCATGCAATATGAACATGAGAAAGAACTATCAAGACTCCAAGGTGAATTACTCTGGAATACCACCAGCCCTGACTTAGTACGATATGAAAGAGAAGCCCTAGAAGAAGAAGTCAATCACCTTGCGCGCACAACTTAAATCTCAGACACAGGCATCGACCGATACAGCTACCCCTGCGTCGATCGATACACCCGTCCAAAACCCGATCGAGCACCACTTCCAAAAGCTATTGATCGATGACAAACCCAGTCCACCGATCGATAAACGTGCTCTAGAATTCTGTACCAGGGAAGAACTTGAAGAAACCACAGCACAAATCTACAAATCTATTGAGTTTTGTGGAGAAGAAGATTACAGACTACTGGACATATATTGGTTTCCCCTTCATAGTGACGTTAAAGGATTGCAGTGCCCAATTGAAGATATTCAAAGACAACTCGTCAGCCGACCAGATCCATTCCCGTCGATCAATGAAGCACACATTGCATCGACCGATATGCAACCTCCAGAATCGACCGACGATCCAACACACCATGATACCATGCAGCGCACTACATAACACATCTACAGCATGCTTGGAAACAATCCGTACAGCCTTGCAAGCTTAGAAGAATTGTTGGGAAGGATCCAATGTGACATTTATGGTTTGAAGACTAGTATGACCAGAAGTGAGAAGGCCACAAGAAGCTTTCTAACCTCTTGGTTTGAAGAAACACAATAAAAGAAGGACACTTGTTTCCCAACAAGTACCTGCAACCCACCTCACTAGCCACCATAATTCCATAGTCAAGCTAACTGACTTTAACCAAGCGCTGATTGGGAGGCAACCCGATGTTAGGTATTTGATTTCTTTATTTTATTTTCTTTTTACTTATTTGTTTTGTTTTTATTTGTTTTTAGGAAGATATACACACGATTCATACCTATCGACCGATACGACCAGTCGATATCGCTCGACAAAGACCAACACGCATCGATCGACAATGGCGACTCACCATCGATCGATACCCATATCGGTCAGGTATATCGTTCACCAATTTGATATCAGTTTACACATTTGATTTTTCCAATGCTCTTACACTGACTGATTATACACTGAGGACAGTGTATGCTTTAAGTCTGGGGGGAGTTGATTACTGATGCTACTTTACCTCTTTTTGTTCTTATTTATAAAGTTTTCAAAAATTGGTTTTATTGAGTCAAGAAAGGGAAAAAATTTCAAATTCTTACTTTTTATCTTACCACTCTTTAGCACCATTCCTAGATTTGTTGATTGCAGAAAGTACTATAGATGCTAAAGTGGATCACCGATCACCTATGTCAACACTTTCATGATTGTCTCGAAGAACCAAAGCTGATTTCCAACCTAATCTGACATCTATTGCTTGTCTTGGAGCTTGGTATACAAGGGATCGGAATCCTCCTGCAAGTCTGAAGGTAAAAGTCTCAAAAATTTTGGTTTCCTTCTTTCCTTCCTTCGACATCCCCAGAGAATAAAAGACTGATGTGATTTCCTGAGAGGCAGAGGGAGAGGTACATTACCTATGACCCCACTATTCTAAATCAAAGGAATGATCAAAGCGAGGGAGAGGTACATTACCTATGACCCCAATATTCGCTTACACTTAACATCAATAAGATCAACATTAATTGTTCATTGGGATTGATAAAAAAAAAAAAGAAAGAAAGAGTTGGGATTCAGAGAAGGGGGATAAAGAAAGAAAGGGAACCAAGATGAGAATGCCTGAAACTTGTTTGAGTTGAATCCAAGTGTTCCTTGATCGATACTCCCAAGGTAAAGCCTACATCTTTATTTTTATGCATAAATGAAATCAGTAGAGGGGATAGACAGACAAGGAATATCTAAGTTGATTGGCCAGATGTATTTGGTTGCTAAGCTAGGATATGGTATAATGTACTTCTGTAGTTGATAGAAATGAGATGTGGTTTGCAACAAAGTAAGAGGTGGTGATTTTTAAGTTGAGATTTTGATTGAGTCCCTGCTGTTTTTAAACTTCTTTCCAAGACAAACTTAAGGTTTGCTTAAGGACAAGCAAAAGATTGAGTCCCTGCTGTTTTTAACCGTTACCGTTTTATACGAATTCTTTAAGTTCTTTTCGAGAAAACGGAGTTTTACGGTTTTCATCGTAAAACTCGAATGATAAGTCGGATCGAGACGAAACGAGAGACATTTCGGCCGTGGTTCAGAATGCGACCGTGTCGAAGGGCGTAAGTTTCGAATCGAGGATGCGGGAGATCGAGGCTCAAGATGGTCAGTTCAACGTACGGAGAATCGAGCCGGTCCGGTCCAGTTGTCCGAGGAGCTTCTAGTTCGCCTGTTGGCGAACTAAGCCAGCTCGGCTTAGTTCGCCAGCAAGCGAACTAGTCGGGAAGTCTCTAGTTCGCCTGCTGGCGAACTAGTCGGGGGGTTCCTAGTTCGCTTGCTGGCGAACTAAGCCGAGCTGGCGTAGCTCGCCAGCAGGCAAACTAGTCGGGAAGTTCCTAGTTCGCCTGCTGGCGAACTAAGCCGAGCTGGCTTAGTTCGCCAGCAGGCAACCTAGTCGGGAGGCTCCTAGTTCGCCAGCAGGCGAACTAGTCGTGACTAATTCGCGTTTTGCAGCGGTTTTGTTTTTTCGCGATTTTGTAAAACGATTCTCGAGTTATATAAAACGATTCTTTGAGTTTTTATAAAACGATCTTCGAGTTTTATAAAACGATTCTCGAGTTTTATAAAACAATTCTTCGAGTTTTTGTTAAACGATTCTCGAGTTTTATAAAACGATTCTCGAGTTTTATAAAATGATTCTCGAGTTTTATAAAACGATTCTCGAGTTTTATAAAACGATTCTCGAGTTTTATAAAACGATTCTCGAGTTTTATAAAACGATTCTCGAGTTTTATAAAATGATTCTCGAGTTTTATAAAACGATTCCCGAGTTTTATATAATGATCCTCGAGATTTTGTAAAACGATTCTCGAGTTTTATAAAATGATTCTCGAGTTTTATAAAACGATTCTCGAGTTTTATAAAATGATTCTCAAGTTTTATAAAACGATTCTTGAGTTTTATAAAACGATTCTCGAGTTTTATAAAACGGTCTTCGAGTTTTATAAAATGATTCTCGAGTTTTATAAAACGATTCTCGTGTTTTATAAAATGATTTTCGAGTTTTATATAACGATCCTCGAGTTTTTGTAAAACGATTCTCGAGTTTTATAAAATGATTCTCGAGTTTTATAAAACGATTCTCGAGTTTTATAAAATGATTCTCGAGTTTTATAAAACGATTCTCGAGTTTTATAAAACGATTCTCGAGTTTTATAAAACGATTCTCGAGTTTTATAAAACGGTCTTCGAGTTTTATAAAATGATTTTTGCGGAAAGTAATGATTCCATTTTTTACAGAAGTTATCGTAGACGTTGATTTCGAGATTACGGTTTTTGACACCAACAGTTAACCCCCAAGCCCGCAAATTCTTGGAGGCAATTTTGCGGGCGGATGGAGTTAGCTTTTAATCGCAATCTACGGCTGAGATTTGTCTCACTACGAGGGAGAGCTCTCTTTTTTCTATAAGTATTGGATCATTACTTCCCATATCTTTAATCCCTCAAGTTCCTCTCCAACTTCTCTCTAGAAAAACTTCAAGATGTCTTCTTTCTAAGGTGATCAACAAAACTATGAAGTTCCATCTGGTGACAACCCCACGGCACATCCGCAGGACGCTCGGATTTCCGAGTTTCTCTTGTTTCAAGACGAGATGGACCGCAGCGATGCTGAGGAGGATGCAGTGTCGAGTGGTGTACCTCCGGTGGACCCATCCGTTCTCTCTCGAGAGATTACGGCTATTTTTTACGAAGCGGCGGATATAGTGGTGAAATCCTCGACGGATGTTGGTTCGTCGGCTGTCCCGCCCCTTGTCGCAGTCGAGAGTGCTGCTGTTTTTGCTGAGGTCGGAACGGTTACAACTCCTTCAGTGGTCGAGTCGGTTATGGCTCCTACCGTAGTCGAAACGGTCGTGGCTCCTACCATGGTTGAACCGGTTGCGGCTCTTACTGCGGTTGACCCGGTTACGGCTCCTAGACCTCCTCCTCCGGCCAAGAGGGTGATTGTTCTGGGACTTCCGGCACTTAGTGCAACACTGCCTGCTTCAACCAAGGGTCGTAAGAGAGCTTGCCCGAACCCCGATGCTCCCAAGAGGAAGAGAGGTGCGAAGGGTCCAGAGACTGGAGCTTCGTCAAGCAAGGCGCCGAGCGTGGTTTCGATGTCGCAACACCGCACCAAGGTATGGATTCGCGGAATTATGCTTTCTTCTTTTTTTTAAAAAAAAAATGAAAGCTATAGTTTTTGATTCGTATCTGACCGTCCGCCTTGACTTTTCCAGTTCGTTTCATTGATCGACGGGATGATCAAAGAGTGTGGGTCTGAGGTTGAACGTTTAACCAAGGAGTTGACTGAGTCGCAGGAGAGGTCTGCTCATTTCGAGGGAAAATTGAAGACGATAGAGGGTGTTCATTCCGCGGAGATATCTCAGTTTGAGGCTCGGATTAGCGATTTGGAGCGTGACCTCGGAAAGACTGCGATTTCTCTGATCAAGGCGAAGGATGCGAAGAAGTCCAAGGCTTCGGAGCTGCACAGACTTCAGAGTAATATGAAGAGTTTTGAGGAATCGACTGCTTGCGCGACCAAAGGGGATATTCCTGTAGAGGAAAATGACTCCGGTCTAGCTCTTGCTACCGAAAGCGTCCCTCAGCCTGATGTAGACGAGAACGACGATCCGGAGATCGCTTTCGAAGGCGAAGGTGATGAGATGGGTGAAGATGAGGCTCCGCATGCGGAGGGTGTTTGAAGTTGTAGTCTCATACAAGACTTTTAAAAATTAGATTTTTATGTATTTGGCCGAGTACGGCTTTTGTACTTGTTCGGGACTGGCCTTTTATGGCTTTGAATCCCTTGTTGCTTCGGCAACTTTTTTATTTTCGTAATGGACAATCAGTTTTATATTTAAACCTTCTGTTTTGAGTTGATATTGTGGGAGGTCCGCGAGTTGTCGTTTCGCATTCCGTTCCCTTAGTGGATCGCCTTATTCGTTTTCTCGTTTTTGGATGTTTAGCAAATTGAGTGAGCGTTTGGATATAGACGAAGAGACATGCCTTTAGGATCTCGATTCATGCCTTGAGACGTTTGTTGGGGTCAAAATCGGTACGACGGAATTAATAGCCAAAACTCCCCGCGAAAATACAAAAAGAACAGTTTTATAAAACCCGAGGAATAGTTTTATAAAACTTGAAAAATCGTTTTATAATGCTCGAGAATCGTTTTATAAAACTCGAGAATCGTTTTATAAAACTCGAGAATCATTTTATAAAACTCGAGAAATCGTCTTATAAAACTCGAGAAATCGTTTTATAAAACTCGAGAAATCGTTTTATAAAACTCGAGAATCGTTTTATAAAACTCGAGAATCGTTTTATGAAACTCGAGAAATCGTTTTATAAAACTCGAGGAATCGTTTTATAAAACTCGAGAAATCGTTTTATAAAGCTTGAGAATCGTTTTATAAAACTCGAGAAATCGTTTTATAAAACTCGAGAAATCGTTTTATAAGACTCAAGAAATCGTTTTATAGAGCTCGAGAAATCATTTTATAAGGCTCGAGAATCGTTTTATAAAACTCGAGAAATCATTTTATAAAACTCGAGAAACCGTTTTATAAAACTCGAGAATCGTTTTATAAAACTCGAGAGTCGTTTTATAAAACTCGAGAAATCGTTTTATAAAACTCGAGAAATCGCTTTATAAAACTTGAGGAACCGTTTTATAAAACTCGAGAATAGTTTTATAAAACTCGAGAATCGTTTTATAAAACTCTAGAATCGTTTTATGAAACTCGAGAAACCGTTTTATAAAACTCGAGAAACCGTTTTATAAAACTCGAGAATCGTTTTATAAAACTCGAAGATCGTTTTTATAAAACTCAAAAGTCGTTTTATGAAATCCGAAGATCGTTTTATAAAACTCGACAATCGTTTTACAAAACCGCAAAAAACCGCAAAAAAACCAAAAAAAGCCGTAAGACGCGAACTAAGCCGGACCCGGCTTAGTTCGCCGATGGGCGAACTAAGAAACACTCTCTAGTTCGCCGATGGGCGAACTAAGAAGCATTCTCTAGTTCGCCCATCGGCGAACTAAGCTGGGCCCGGCTTAGTTCGCCGATGGGCGAACTAAAACATGCTTGACTAGTTCGCCCATCGGCGAACTAAACCGGGCCCGAACACTCCGCGTCTCGATGTCCCGCATTCCATATTCGAAACTTACGTCTTTCGACAAGGTCGCGTTCTAAAACCACGGCCGAAATATCTCCCGTTCCATCTCGATCCGACTTACCGTTCGAGTTTTACGATAAAAACCGTAAAACTTCTTTTTCTCAGAAAGAACTCGAGGAAATCGTATAAAACGGAAACGGTTAAACGAAACACCGAAAATTGCCTAAACTATACGATTTATTCGAGATTTCTCGTTGAAATCATAAAAAATGCGCTTTTAATAAAAAAACGTGTTTTTAATAAAAGTCGAGTAAATCATAAAACTTTGCGATTAACTCGAGAAATTTATTAAAAACGACGTCAGATCAGGAAACGATCCCGTAAAAAGTCGGAAAACGGTTTTTATCGCAAAACGGCCCGGAAGGACCTAAAACGCGATAAAAAACCCATCTCGCGATTTCAATGGAATCTAACCCGCAGATTTGATAACGTTTTGACGGTTTACTCGCAGAAGGAAAATAAAAGTCAAGTTTAAACATAAAAGGAAGGTTTGAAGAGAAATAGAAGATTTCCGCAGAAGAAAAGGAAGGATCGAGAAGAATGGAAAATTCCCGATTTAGTCACCACCAAAACTAGCATTTAGGAATTTTTCTGTTAGCGAGCTGCGTCTCAATTAGGGTTTTCTAGTTCTTACGTTTTCGGCTACTCTCTTTGTACCAGTTCAACGCAGATTCGGAATAAGAACCTTCTTGCTTTCAATCTCGCTTATTTTCGTTTTAATTCTAAGTGTTTTCGTCATCTTAATCTTTGTTGTGCGGTTCTCGCAGATAGCCGGTTCCTCTGG
>CAKOAT010207043.1:109951-123007 GCA_932364175.1 Eruca vesicaria subsp. sativa
GGGTTTTCTAGTTCCTACGCTTTCGACAATTCTTTTTGTACCAGTTCAACGCAGATTCGGAATAAGAACCTCTTTGCTCTCTGTTTTCGTTTATTCTCATTTAAATTCTAAGTATTTTCGTCATCTTATTTTCGTTGTGCGGTTCTCGCAGATAGCCGGTTCCTCTGGAAACTTAGGGTTTTCCCGAAGTTTCCTTTTTACGATTTATTTGACAGTAGCGTGAAATCGACTCCCACAACATCCGAAATCCCACGACCGATTTCAACCGAATCCGGCGACACCACGACGGGATTCCATTGATCCCACCTGCGCTCCTTAAGGTCGAAAAATTCGGACTGCGTATCTTTTTCCCGATTCAAATCTTCCCATCGCACTTGGGATTCCTTAGGAAACGAATACCCCTCATTCGCGATAATCACCATGCGCCCGTTGAACAGCTTCCGCATCCGAATAACCGGTTGCAAATCGCTCGCGACTGTTGGTGTCGAAAACCGTACTCTCGAAATCAACGTATGCGATAGCTTCTGTAGAAAGGAGATCATTACTTTCCGCAAAAGTGATTTTATAAAACTCAGAATCGTTTTATAAAACTCGAGAATCGTTTTATAAAGCTCGAGAATCGTTTTATAAAACTCGAGAATCCTTTTATAAAACTCGATGAATCGTTTTATAAAACTCGAGAATCGTTTTATAAAGCTCGAGAATAGTTTTATAAAACTCGAAGAATCGTTTTATAAAACTCGAAGAATCGTTTTATAAAACTCGAGAGTCGTTTTATAAAACTCGAGAATCGTTTTATAAAACTCGAGAATCGTTTTATAAAGCTCGAGAATCGTTTTATAAAACTCGAGAATCGTTTTATAAAACTCGAAGAATCGTTTTATAAAACTCGAGAATCGTTTTATAAAGCTCGAGAATCGTTTTATAAAACTCGAGAATCGTTTTATAAAACTCGAAGAATCGTTTTANTTATAAAACTCGAGAATCGTTTTATAAAGCTCGAGAATCGTTTTATAAAACTCGAGAATCGTTTTATAAAACTCGAAGAATCGTTTTATAAAACTCGAGAATCGTTTTATAAAGCTCGAGAATCGTTTTATAAAACTCGAGAATCGTTTTATAAAACTCGAAGAATCGTTTTATAAAACTCGAGAATCGTTTTATAAAATTCGAGAATCGTTTTATAAAACTCGAAGAGTCGTTTTATAAAACTCGAGAATCGTTTTATAAAACTCGAGAATCATTTAACAAAACTCGAGAATCGTTTTATAAAACTCGAGAATCGTTTTATAAAACTCGAAGAATCATTTTATAAAACTCGAGAATCGTTTTATAAAACTCGAGAATCGTTTTATAAAACTCGAAGAATCGTTTTATAAAACTCGAGAATCGTTTTATAAAGCTCGAGAATCGTTTTATAAAACTCGAGAATCGTTTTATAAAACTCGAGAATCATTTTATAAAACTCGAGAATCGTTTTATAAAACTCGAGAATCGTTTTATAAAACTCGAAGAGTCGTTTTATAAAACTCGAGAATCGTTTTATACAACTCGAGAATCGTTCTATAAAACTCGAGATTCGTTCTATAAAACTCGAAGAATCGTTTTATAAAACTCGAGAATCGTTTTATAAAACTCGAGAATCGTTTTATAAAACTCGAGAATCGTTCTATAAAACTCAAGAATCGTTTTATAAAACTCGAGAATTGTTTTATAAAACTCGAGAATCGTTTCATAAAACTCGAGAATCGTTTTATAAAACTCGAAGAATCGTTTTATAAAAACGAATCGTTTTATAAAACTCGAAGAATCGTTTTATCGCGTTTTATAAAACTCGAGAGCATATTCTTCCCGCTACATTCATACGAATAAAAGCACGCTCTTAAAAACGCAAACTGATTTTTAATAAAGCCGCAAAAGCGGCAGGTACTCAGAGCCGCACACGGCAGTCCGAAAACTATAACGGCCACGCTCTGCCAGATCAAACGGCCTACGAGACTAGTCTCTAGGCCGGCAAAGGTCAAGATGCCATCGACATCATTATGCTCGATAAACATATAACTAGACCGTAAAGGTCTTGCCGGGAAAAAGGTCATACGAACCTTAACTCCGAAACGAACTACGAAAGGCTTGATCCCCTCAAAAGGGTACGTAGGCAGCCTTCACAAGGCGCAGACCTAATCTTAAACGCTTTCCGCTCCCTGGAGAGTGGAAAGATCACTTTCAACGGATCTTTCCGACCATTAATTCCGCCTAACTTAACTAAAACTGGTTAACCACTCGCAAGAACCTTACGCTAAAGGCTCACGATTCTTACGAGCTGGGGGGCTAACTGTTGGGGTCAAAATCGGTACGACGGAATTAATAGCCAAAACTCCCCGCGAAAATACAAAAAGAACAGTTTTATAAAACCCGAGGAATAGTTTTATAANAACTTAACTAAAACTGGTTAACCACTCGCAAGAACCTTACGCTAAAGGCTCACGATTCTTACGAGCTGGGGGGCTAACTGTTGGGGTCAAAATCGGTACGACGGAATTAATAGCCAAAACTCCCCGCGAAAATACAAAAAGAACAGTTTTATAAAACCCGAGGAATAGTTTTATAAAACTTGAAAAATCGTTTTATAAAGCTCGAGAATCGTTTTATAAAACTCGAGAATCGTTTTATAAAACTCGAGAATCATTTTATAAAACTCGAGAAATCGTCTTATAAAACTCGAGAAATCGTTTTATAAAACTCGAGAAATCGTTTTATAAAACTCGAGAATCGTTTTATAAAACTCGAGAATCGTTTTATGAAACTCGAGAAATCGTTTTATAAAACTCGAGGAATCGTTTTATAAAACTCGAGAAATCGTTTTATAAAGCTCGAGAATCGTTTTATAAAACTCGAGAAATCGTTTTATAAATCTCGAGAAATCGTTTTATAAGACTCGAGAAATCGTTTTATAGAGCTCGAGAAATCATTTTATAAGGCTCGAGAATCGTTTTATAAAACTCGAGAAATCGTTTTATAAAACTCGAGAAACCGTTTTATAAAACTCGAGAATCGTTTTATAAAACTCGAGAGTCGTTTTATAAAACTCGAGAATCGTTTTATAAAACTCGAGAAATCGCTTTATAAAACTCGAGGAACCGTTTTATAAAACTCGAGAATCGTTTTATAAAATTCGAGAGTCGTTTTATAAAAATCGAGAATCGTTTTATAAAACTCGAGAATCGTTTTATGAAACTCGAGAAACCGTTTTATAAAACTCGAGAAACCGTTTTATAAAACTCGAGAATGGTTTTATAAAACTCGAAGATCGTTTTTATAAAACTCAAAAGTCGTTTTATGAAATCCGAAGATCGTTTTATAAAACTCGACAATCGTTTTACAAAACCGCAAAAAACCGCAAAAAACCGAAAAAGCCGTAAGACGCGAACTAGTCGCAACTAGTTCGCCCATCGGCGAACTAAGCCGGACCCGGCTTAGTTCGCCGATGGGCGAACTAAGAAACACTCTCTAGTTCGCCCATCGGCGAACTAAGCCGGGCCTAAGAGTCACTCTTTAGTTCGCCCATCGGCGAACTAAGCCGGGCGCGGACACTCCGCGTCTCGATTTCGCGCATTCAATATTCGAAACTTACGTCTTTCGATATGGTCGCGTTCTAAAACCACGGCCGAAATATCTCCCGTTCCATCTCGATCCGACTTACCGTTCGAGTTTTACGATAAAAACCGTAAAACTCCTTTTTCTCGGAAAGAACTCGAGGAAATCGTATAAAACGGCAACAGTTAAACGAAACACCGAACATTGCCTAAACTATATGATTTATTCGAGATTTCTCGTTGAAATCATAAAAAACGTGCTTTTAATAAAAAAACGCCGAGTAAGTCATAAAAAACGTGTTTTTAATAAAAGTCCAGTAAATCATACAACTTTGCGATTAACTCGAGAAATTTATTAAAAACGACGTCAGATCAGGAAACGATCCCGTAAAAAGTCGGAAAACGGTTTTTATCGCAAAACGGCCCGGAAGGACCTAAAACGCGATAAAAAACCCATCTCGCGATTTCAACGGAATCTAACCCGCAGATTTGATAACGTTTTGACGGTTTACTCGCAGAAGGAAAATAAAAGTCAAGTTTAAACATAAAAGGAAGGTTTGAAGAGAAATAGAAGATTTCCGCAGAAGAAAAGGAAGGATCGAGAAGAATGGAAAATTCCCGATTTAGTCAAATCTGGGCGAAATGGAAAGATCGGATAGCCAAGACGAGGAGTATATAAAGAGGAGATCTAGGGCAGAAGCACACACACGAAATTCAGAGCTCTCACCACCAAAACTAGCATTTTGGAATCTTTCCGTTTTTCTGTTAGCGAGCTGCGTCTCAATTAGGGTTTTCTAGTTCTTACGTTTTCGGCTACTCTCTTTGTACCAGTACAACGCATATTCGGAATAAGAACCTTCTTGCTTTCAATCTCGCTTATTTTCGTTTTAATTCTAAGTGTTTTCGTCATCTTAATCTTTGTTGTGCGGTTCTCGCAGATAGCCGGTTCCTCTGGAAACTTAGGGTTTTCCCGAAGTTTCCTTATTTACGATTTTTTTGACAGTAGGGTGAAATCGACTCCCACAACGTTAGCGACCAGTGTGCTGGGTTTAGGGCAAGACCTAGGTTTACTTTCGGATTGAGGCTATGCGATGACTAGTTGGCTTTCGTTTTGCCTGTTGCGAATTTAACCTGATTCCATACCGATTTAGAATCTGCGATAGGTTCTCGGTTTATATGATTCGTCTGGTTGGAACCGAGCATTACACCGGGAACAATTTCTAAGTTGCCCGGAAGTGCTGACCAAAAGTTTGGATTTCTTTTATAGCACTATTACCCTTGTGTCGGGTGTTCGAGAGCTATCTCTGCGAGATAACTTAAGTTTGTTTAGGACTGTTGTGAGTTCGTTGTGACCAGCAACAAACTTTTTTGAGTGATAGATTTTTACGTAGTTTGGGCCTTCGCGAAGGATACGTATGTTAAGAATTTTTGCGTATTTTATAGTCACGGACGGACTGTTTATTGTTTTTGAAGTGGAACGTTTTTCCGAACATTGGCGACGTCTCGCTATATTCAGAATTTCGTTTTTTCTTTCGATGCGTTTGTTAAATAAGTTTGAGAAATTTCAAGTTTGAAATTTCGGGAGTATACGAGTATACGTATACTCACCTACTCCCCCCCCCCCTTTTGAACGAGGGGGACCAGCTGGTCTTGTCTTGCGACAAGATGCCTATGTACCCTTTTAAGGGGGTCAAGCCGTCTTGTAGTTCAGTGTTTTGCGGACTCGTTGCCTAGTGATAATATTTTTTGAGATGCATCGCGTTCCAGGACCTGGGAATTTTGATGTCCTGCATGTTTGTGATTTCGTATGCTCCAGGCCGGACTACCTTTATGACCTTGTACGGTCCTTCCCAGATGGCCCCTAATTTACCGGCGTTTCGTTCTGCGGTTCTCCTTCGTGAAATCTGCGACCTCGTACGTTTGCGTTGTAGTACTTCGCGGCTGCTTGCTGATAGTTTTGAATTCGGACGAGGGCTTGATCCCGTCGTTCGTTAATCAAATCGAGTTCGTCGAGGAGCATTGAGTTATTTGACTCTTCCCTTTCTGGGAGCAGCCTTATGCGTACTCCCGGAAATTCGACTTCTGCGGGAATCATGCATTATGTCCCGTAAACGAGGGCAAAAGGAGTTTTGCCCGTCGCTCGCCTCGGGGTCGTGCGGTGCGACCATAAAACTCCCTCGAGCTCTTCGGCCCACTTGCCCTTTTTGGCATCGAGGCGTTTTTTGAGACCGTCGAGGATAGTTTTATTAATGGTCTCGGCTTGTCTGTTGCCTTGAGGATATCTTGGAGTCGATTTGGTCAATCATATCTTCAATTTTCGCAAAAAGCTTCGAATCTAGTCGAGATAAAATTGAGATCCGTTGTCTGTTACGATTTCATATGGTACGCCGTGTCTACAGACTATGTTTCTCTATACGAAACTTTCTACTTGGGCGTCTTTGATGCTTACGTAAGAGTCGGCTTCAACCCATTTAGAGAAGAAGTCGGTCAGAATAAGAAGGAAGCGTTTTTGTTTTGACGCATGCATCAGCCCGACTATATCCATTGACCACCGCATGAACGGATATGGTGCCGAAATAGATGAAAGGACTTCGGCAGGTTGGTGAATAGTCGAAGCGTGCCGCTGGCACTTCTCGCATTTTCGCGAAAAATCTTTGCAATCTTTTATCATCGTTGGCCAGAAATATCTGTGGCGCTTGATTTTTATTGCGAGAGATCCTCCGCCATAATGGTTTCCGCAAGATCTGGAGTGCACTTCCTGCATAACCCGCTGTGCTTTCTCCCCTTGCACGCAAGTCATCAGTGGTCCGGAGAATCTCCATTTGTAAAGTTCTCCGTCCATTACGACATACCGCGCGGCCTGAGTTTTTATCTTTCGGGCCGCCCATTTTTCCGGTGGAAGTTCTCAGTTGGTTATGTATGCGAGAATCGTTTCCATCCACGGACGATCGAATCAGTAATCGGACTGATCTTTGGCTGAGTGGCTTTCGTCCATGTCGCCATCTGGTTCATTGATCAGGTTTATGACTATGGGTGGTCCGATACTAGGATGTTCGATGAATTCAACGGGAATTACCCTACTAATACTAGGATCTGAGCTGGATTCTAAGGCGGCCAGGGCGTCTGCCTGGGCGTTTTCTGCTCGAGGGATCCTAGTAAGTGCGAATTGATCGAACTTCTGGGTTAGGTCTTTTACCAAGATCAGATACGCTTCCATTATCTCGTCTCTAGCTTTGTATTCTCCGCTGAACTGACTAGCCACCAGCTGGGAATCGCAGTATGCGTGAAGATTGTGAATCTTCTGAACGTGAGCTAATTGGAATCCCGCAATCAAGGCCTCATACTCGGCTTCGTTGTTCGAAGCGTGGAAAACCAGTCGGAATGACTGTTCCAATATTTTCCCGTTGGGGATGCGAGTCGGATGCCAATCCCGGAGCCTTGTTTGGATGAGGATCCGTCAACGTATAGGATCCAAGTCGAATTCAGCTCTTGGTCGGACGTGCTTCCCGTTGGGAGTTCCACTATGAAGTCCGCAAGCACTTGCGATTTTGCGCAAGTCTTTGCGCGGTATTCAATATCGTACTCGCTCAGCTCGATCGCTTATTTTGCTAATCTTACCGATAGGCTGGGACTATGCAAAATGGTGCGGAGAGGGAATGAAGTTGGTACGACGATGGTGTGAGATTGAAAATACGGTCTCAGTTTTCTTGCGGACATGACTATGGCCAAAGCCAATTTTCCATCATCGGATATCACGTCTCCGCGTCCAGTAGTGTCTTACTTACATAGAATATCGGCTTTTGTTCGCCGTGTTCTTCCCGGATAAGGACACCACTCACGGCGGTTGTTGATACCGCGATGTAGAGGAATAATGGTTCTCCTTCTACGGGCTTCGCGAGTACTGGCGGGGTAGCTAGGTAATGTTTCAGCTGTTGGAAAGCTTTCTCGCATTCGTCTGACCATTCGAACTTTTTGTTTCCCTTCAATGTTTCGTAGAAAGGTAGACATTTGTCCGTTGATCGTGATATAAAACGGTTAAGTGCTGCGACCCTGCCGGTCAGTCTTTGTACTTCGCGTTTCGTCCTAGGAGAGACCATCTCTATCAGCGCCGTGATTTGTTTCGGGTTAGCCTCGATCCCGCGGTAAGTGACGAGGCACCCTAGAAATTCTTCGGACGCGACAGCAAACCGACACTTTGCCGGGTTCAATTTCATGTTATGAAGATTGAGCCTTTTGAAACATTCTTGGAGGTGTACGACGTGGTCTTGCTCTTCGAGTGATTTCACAAGCATATCGTCGATGTACACTTCCATTGTTTTTCCGAGTTGCTCGGAGAACATTCGATTGACGAGTCGTTGGTAAGTCGCACCGGCGTTCTTTAGACCGAAAGGCATAACTTTATAGCAATAGGTTCCCCGGTCAGCTATGAATGCGGTTTTCTCCCGATCGTCAGGATTCATCATGATCTGATTGTATCCCGAGAAGGCGTCCATGAAAGATAAGAGTTTGTTTCCCGCGGTTGCCTCGATTAAGCGATCGATATGCGGCAGCGGATAACTATCATTTTGACATGCTTTATTGAGATCTGTAAAATCGACGCAAACTCGCCACTTTTCGTTCTTTTTCTTTACGACAACGGGATTGGCAAGCCAGTCAGGATATCGAACTTCCGTGATCGATCCTACTTTGAGGAGTCTATCGACTTCGCTGTTGACCGCTTCGGCGCATTCTGGCCCCAGTTTTCATCTTTTTTGTTTGAGGGGTTTGGATGTCGGGTCAACGTTAAGTTCATGACATGTGATGTTTATGTCGATGCCCGGCATATCTTCTGCAGTCTAAGCGAACGTGTTCGAGTTTCGTTTCAGACATGTCAGGAGTTCGACTTTTAAGGTCTCACTCAGGTTTTCACCGATTTCAACGCAGCGTTCTAGAAAAGCCTCGTCGATGCCCACTAAGATGACAGGTTCGCAGGTTGGCTTGCGTTTACCTTCCAAACCCTCAGCTGCTCGCAACTGCCAGAAGAGTTCCGTTTTATCTTGTTCTGGGGTGTTGTCGAGGGCTGTCGACTTCCTTTTCTTTTTGGAAGAAACGTCGACCGGCAGATTTTTTCGTTTTAAATCTGCGGCGTAGCAAACTTGCGAGGTCCTCCACTTTCCCCATATGGTCTCAATTCCATGCGGAGTTGGGAACTTGAGACACATATGGTATGTCGACGGAATCGCTTGCATCGAATTTAACCACGGTGTCCCTACGATTGCGTTGTAAGACATGGGTCGATCGACGACTTGGAGTTCGACGTTTTTCACTATACTCCTGGTGCGAACCGTCAAGCGGATCATTCCGAGGGTCATGGTGATTTCTCCCGAGAGTCCTACTAACGGGCTTGCGTTTTCCGCAATTTCGGATAGATCGATTTCCATTCTCTCGAGAGTAATTTTGAAGATGATTTCAGCTGAGCTTCCGGTATCGGCTAATATCCTTGCGACGTCCATATTCTGGATCGTCAACTAGATAACGAGAAGATCGTTGAGAGGTTTGATCGAATCGATCGTTGCTCTTTTCTCGAACGAGATGACGTCGCCGTTCAGATTTGGCATGTCTTTTCTCGTTCGTTCCAGCAATTAAAGTGTAAGAGAATCCGACCCCCCCCCCTCCTTCTAGCGCCAAACTGTGGGAACCGAAATCCACACTGTCAATTTTCCGTCAAATATGGAAACTTAGGAGGAAACTCTAATTTTCCCGAGGTCCTGGATCTCTGCGGAAATCACTAAAACAAACGAAATTAGCAGAATATGGATGAATAACGAAGAACAGAGAATAAATAATTTGTATGAAAGCTTTTATTAAGTAAGAAATCGACAACTGTTACAAAGAGAATCGAAGAACTTAGACGTCGAAACGTTCTAAGGATCTAGATTGCTATTCTAGACGCTAAGTCCTAAATTCCTAAGCTAACAACCGCCTTTTTAGGTCTGATTTTCGTCCCCCTCCTCTTTTCTATGCTTCTGGCTTATATACTCCTTTCCCAGGCGGCTCAATCTTTCCATTTTGCCTGGATTCGAGTTGATCAGGGAAACTTACATTTATCTTCATCCTTCCTTTCTTCCCGCGGAAATCTTCTATTTATCTTCAAACTTGCCTTTTATCTTCAAGCTTGGCATTTATTTCCCTTCTGCGAGTAAACCCTCAAAACTTTATTGTATCTACGGGCTAGATTCTGTCGAGATCGCGGGATGGGCTTTTATCGCGTTTTAGAACCTTTCGGGCCGTTTTGCGATAAATCCGTTTCTCGACCTTGTACGGAATCGTTTCCTGATTCAATGCCGTTTTTAGTAAATTCCTCGAGTTAATCGTGATGTTTAGCTACGTTTGTTTCTCGGTTAATCGTTTCCGTCTTTTACGATTTACTCGACATTTTTATTAAAAACGCATTTTTACGATTTACTCGACGTTTTTATTAAAAATACGTTTTTTACGATTTTAACGAAAAATCTCGGATAAATCGTATAGTTTAGGCGATGTTCGGTGTCTTGTTTACATCACGATCTGCACCAGTTTCAACGAACATCGACCGTTACATGGAAACGTGCATCGATCAATATGCCCCGAGAGTTTGGGAAGAGAGCTTTCCACAACGGAGTTCGTCGTTTCTTTTGGGAAAAGAAAGACGAATATGGAGTCTACAGAGATGAATCTGGCCATGCACGAGCAGTAAATAGAGACATCATACATGTTACGAAAGACGACATGCGCAACCTGCTGAAGAAAGCCTCATTATTTGGACACTCTTGTTTCTGTCTACCAGAATTTGCTGAAGCCTATGCTAAAAGAGTTCCTGATTGCAAGCTCTTCACACAAGCAGAAGTCACTCACATGCTTGATGCAAGAACCAGAGATCACAACTAGGAGAAAGCCGCCATGCAATATGAACATGAGAAAGAACTATCAAGACTCCGAGGTGAATTACTCTGGAATACCACCAGCTCTGATTTAGTACGATATGAAAGAGAAGCCCTAGAAGAAGAAGTCAATCACCTTGCGCGCACAACTTAAATCTCAGACACAGGCATCGACCGATACAGCTACCCCTGCGTCTATCGATACACCCGTCCAAAACCCGATCGAGCACCACTTCCAGAAGCTATTGATCGATGACAAACCCAATCCATCGATCGATAAACGTGCTCTAGAATTCTGTACCAGGGAAGAACTTGAAGAAACCACAGCACAAATCTACAAATCTATTGAGTTTTGTGGAGAAGAAGATTACAAACTACTGGACATATATTGGTTTCCCCTTCATAGTGACGTTAAAGGATTGCAGTGCCCAATTGAAGATATTCAAAGACAACTCGTCAGCCGACCAGATCCATTCCCGTCGATCAATGAAGCACACATTGCATCGACCGATATGCAACCTCCAGAATCGACCGACGATCCAACACACCATGATACCATGCAGCGCACTACATAACACATCTACAGCATGCTTGGAAACCATCCGTACAGCCTTGCAAGCTTAGAAGAATTGTTGGGAAGGATCCAATGTGACATTTATGGTTTGAAGACTAGTTTGACCAGAAGTGAGAAGGCCACAAGAAGCTTTCTAACCTCTTGGTTTGAAGAAACACAATAAAAGAAGGACACTTGTTTCCCAACAAGTACCTGCAACCCACCTCACTAGCCACCATAATTCCATAGTCAAGCTAACTGACTTTAACCAAGCGCTGATTGGGAGGCAACCCGATGTTAGGTATTTGATTTCTTTATTTTATTTTCTTTTTACTTATTTGTGTTTGTTTTTATTTGTTTTTAGGAAGATATACACACGATTCATACCTATCGACCGATACGACCAGTCGATATCGCTCGACAAAGGCCAACACGCATCGATCGACAATGGCGACTCACCATCGATCGATACCCGTATCGGTCAGGTATATGTTCACCAATTTGATATCAGTTTAAACATTTGATTTTTCCAATGCTCTTACACTGACTGATTATACACTGAGGACAGTGTATGATTTAAGTCTGGGGGGAGTTGATTACTGATGCTACTTTACCTCTTTTTGTTCTTATTTATAAAGTTTTCAAAAATTGGTTTTATTGAGTCAAGAAAGGGAAAAAATTTCAAATTCTTACTTTTTATCTTACCACTCTTTAGCACCATTCCTAGATTTGTTGATTGCAGAAAGTATTATAGATGCTAAAGTGGATCACCGATCACCTATGTCAACACTTTCATGATTGTCTGGAAGAACCAAAGCTGATTTCCAACCTAACCTGACATCTATTGCTTGTCTTGGAGCTTGGTATACAAGGGATCGGAATCCTCCTGCAAGTCTGAAGGTAAAAGTCTCAAAAATTTTGGTTTCCTTCTTTCCTTCCTTCGACATCCCCAGAGAATAAAAGACTGATGTGATTTCCTGAGAGGCAGAGGGAGAGGTACATTACCTATGACCCCACTATTCTAAATCAAAAGAATGATCAAAGCGAGGGAGAGGTACATTACCTATGACCCCAATATTCGCTTACACTTAACATCAATAAGATCAACATTAATTGTTCATTGGGATTGATAAAAAAAAAAAAGAAAGAGTTGGGATTCAGAGAAGGGGGATAAAGAAAGAAAGGGAACCAAGATGAGAATGCCTGAAACTTGTTTGAGTTGAATCCAAGTGTTCCTTGATCGATACTCCCAAGGTAAAGCCTACATCTTTATTTTTATGCATAAATGAAATCAGTAGAGGGGATAGACAGACAAGGAATATCTAAGTTGATTGGCCAGATGTATTTGGTTGCTAAGCTAGGATATGG
The DNA here is from genome assembly GCA_932364175.1 of Eruca vesicaria subsp. sativa. Taxonomy (NCBI): domain Eukaryota; kingdom Viridiplantae; phylum Streptophyta; class Magnoliopsida; order Brassicales; family Brassicaceae; genus Eruca; species Eruca vesicaria. The sequence continues at coordinate 122,365 of CAKOAT010207043.1, forward strand.
TATAATGTACTTCTGTAGTTGATAGAAATGAGATGTGGTTTGCAACAAAGTAAGAGGTGGTGATTTTTAAGTTGAGATTTTGATTGAGTCCCTGCTGTTTTTAAACTTCTCTCCAAGACAAACTTAAGGTTTGCTTAAGGACAAGCAAAAGGTTAAGTATGGGGGAGTTGATATACCATGATTTTGACCCGTTTTTGGTCATAATTTCTATATGTTTTTATTATAATTATCTATGTTTTGGAGTCTATTAGGTATGTTTTCAGGTTCAGGAGCATTTTGTCGTAAAGTGATGATTTAGGTGCCTTATGGAGCTTAAAGGAGAGTTTTACAAGTTGACTATGAAGATCCGACATTGAGAGACACATATCGATCCATACACGCCTTGTGTAATCGATCGATGAGGACTCCGTAGAAGTTGAAGTCGAGATACTCCATCGATCGATGTACCCAATGTACCATCGATCGATACAGAGCGTGATGAGCAAGATTTACTTGGCCGACTTGAAGCCCAAATTCTCACCAAATTACAAGACTGCCCCTGATGAGTTTTTAACCTAATTGTACTCCATATTTATAGTTATGCCTATGAGCCCTAGAAAGACACCATTAGATCTATTAAGAAAGTTTTGTATTCTATTTTTAT
>CAKOAT010207043.1:123107-141195 GCA_932364175.1 Eruca vesicaria subsp. sativa
GATCGACACTGCGATAGCAACATCGATCGATACTGTCGGAAATCAGATCAATGGACGAGTCTAATAGCGACAGCTATAGATTTGTCTAAGGATTGAAGTTCTCATATATTTGCAAGCAATTCGTTAAGACATCCATAGATTTATAATCCTGATTTTCTGAATAGTAACCTTGAATCTAACTACTTTCTTTCATTGTTTTGAAACCCAAAACCTATTTTCCTTAGCAACTTACCATTGCTACCTATTTTTATTTATTGTTTAAAACCTTTTCAACCTAGCTTAATCACTTAGGATTATATCTTTTGTGACTCTAGTTCCTTGTGGATTCGATCCCTAAGTACTACGATTGAACCTCTTATTTGAGAGAGTAAATCACTCCTTAGGGTTAAACATTTGAGTGACATCAGTAACTGCTTGAGCCAATGTGCAGCCTCTCCAGCAAGTGAGAACTTGAAGAGCTTACACAATAAGTAGTACTCAGGGACTCCTTTAACTCTTATAGCAGCAATGAGATCCTCGAACCTCTCATAATGGTCCATAGGATGCTCATGTGGCATCCCACATTAGGGTACCTATGCCACAAGCGTGTAGTACTGGGGTTTCAACTCAAAATTCTCCCTCTAGACGTCTAGTAAACGAAGAGCTGGCCGATTGCCATAGTAATGATCTGGAAGGGTTGTAGTCTACCAAGATCTTCGGTCGATTATCTTCCTCAGTATCAGGTTCAGGGATAATGTTACCCTGAGTATCCAGTTTCTGAACTGTTGCTTTACGCAGATGACCCTCCTGGTCATGCAAGTTTCCATTCGCGTGCGCGGTTTGAATCAAAGGCGCAACCATGTCTCGCGGCTGAAAATCGATCAATGTTAGTTGATTGGTCGATGTCAAGTGATCAGAATCGGTCGACGAAGACTGGTCTGTGTCGATCAATGATGAAGCGAGGTCAGTTGAGGTTTAACGAGAATCGGTCGACGAAAGTAAGGTAGCATCGATCGATTCAGAACATTGGTCTTTGCTGATCGAGCGTTCCAAACTAGCAGGATCTTCTGAGAATAAGAGTTGTTTTTCCTTGTTGCTTCTGGTTATGCTCTGCATGCACCTGAAAAGAGATCAAGAAAAAAAAATTTCAGAAGATGATAGAGAAACCAAAACAAAAAGACAAATCTAGAATTGAAACACTAAATATAAAGGCTATCAAAGCTCCCCGGCAACGGCGCCTAATTTGATATCACTCAAATTACCCTAAGAAGTGAATTACTCTCTTAAATAAGAGGTTCAGCTGTAGTATTTACGGGTCGAATCCACAAGGAGCTAGGGAATCTAGTAGATCTAGTTAAATATAACTCTAGGTGATTGTAAAACTATAAAAAAAAATAAATGACAAAAAAGAAATTATTCCAATTAAGCACGACATTACTTTAACAAGAATAGAAATTAAGACTTTTAAAACTAAAATGGAAAAGATGCTAGACTGAGGGTTTTTATTCAGGTTTTTAAGATTATAATTATATAGGATGCTATCTAGTTGCTTGCGAGATACTATATAGCATTAACTATCATATTTAAGAAATTATCTAAACTAACGTTCAAATAAATAAGTCTAATGACCGGATGGTCACACTTGACAGTGTCCATCGATTATTCGATAGGAAAATCGACGGATACAGTAAACTCATCATTGACTGATTTCTGTTAGGAAGATCGATTGATGAGTCTGGTCAGGCAATGCACACGAGTTAACCTAAACTCACTAAAGATTTATAAATCAAATCGTGTCAATTATATTTCTAATAAATCTTAGCTTAATAGGGATGTGTTCAAGATATTCAGAATCACTTAAATGTCTCTAGTCCAACCTAAATAATCGAGGATTCAATGTTTCTAGTTAGCTACTCTAGAACCATGAGCAATTAAAACATCCTATTAGTGAGTATCACAACTAACAATCCTATAGTTGGGGCTAATCCCTCTAACCTATTTAAACCCTAAATTTAACAAGTAAACTACTCAGACATAGCTAAGCAATTTATAACACAAGTAGATAAATAAAACTGCATATTATAAATAAATAGTTAGGTAGAAAACACTTGATTTCCAATCTCAAATCTCTCTGAAGATCTTCTCTCCAAACTATAAACCCTAAAACTCTGTTGTGAAAAGAATACAATAAAACTCTCTCTTGCCTCTAACACTTTGGCAGAGTATATTAACTTAGGTTAAAACTTGTCAGGGCTAAAATCGTCATTTGGTGATGATTGGGCTTCAAGTCAACGTGGCTCTAGAATTGGCTTCCGGGTCTTGATAATCGATCGATTATGCATGATGCACGTCGATCGATCTGGGTCTCTCTATGTCGACCTCGTGATCGAGTCTAAATCTAGCGCTTCTTCCAATTCTCTCCAAAATGCTCTTAAAACATCACTTTCTTCCAAAATACTTCTGAACTCATAAATATGCTTAAAAGCTTGTATAGTATAGTAAATAGTAGTAAACTCTATACCATGACGAAAACAAGTCAAAATCATGGTATATCAGAAGAATTTAACCTTTCTCCAAGACTACATTAAGGAGACTCTATACTCGCTAGTCTACGGTACCAAAGCCTTAATTCCAACAGAAATGCATGTGAAGAGTCCCTTCTCTGCATCTCTCACCTAGGAAGAAAACGATGAACAGATGTCGTTAAGCCTAGACCTCCTTGACGAAAAAAGGGAGACCGCTCGACTAAGGAACTGATCCTATAAATAAGGCGTCGCCAAGAACTACAACAAAAAAGTCAGAACAAAAACCTTCCACCAAGGAGATTGGGTCCTATGACGGGTAACGGACAACACATCAGGAAAACTGGCCCAAAGATGGGAAGGACCCTACAAGGTAGTAGAGGTTCGGGGAGCAGGAGCCTACAGGCTGCAAGATAGCAAAGGTAAAGTACAACCCAACTGCTGGATTTCCCTGTACCTCAAAGCTTATCATTTTTAATTAAGGGTCTCTGGATCATAGTCGTTATTTTATTATTATCTATTTAAGCAATACGTGGTACGACCACACAAAAACAGGTATGAGACATAAGGCAGGAATGGGTCTGCGCAAACCTGACTATGCCGTCAAACCTACCTAAAACCCATGTATAGCCTAAGGCATATCAGGGTCCAAAAACTACCGTAAGTGAAAAGTTACATTTATTAAAACGCTACGGGCTACACAATACAGGGGACACAAGGTAAAATTGCAAAAGTACTGTGAAATACAGGGAGCAAATAGTGCAAAAGTCCGGGAGCACATTATAATTTCTTTCTTGACCAGACGTGGAAGGCACCAATACGTGGGGGATGAGAGTGACTTTATGCAGAAGCAGCGTGCAGAAATAGGACCTCGATAGTGGCTTTCTTCCGGGTGGCAGAATGCGAGGTCCAAAATTAAATCGGTAGTGGCTTACCCCAGGAGGGCAGAATACGATCTCAAAAATAGTCTCCGGGTTATCGAAAGAAAACTGTCGGGGGTGTTGGCAAAAAATATCCAGGCACCAGATTCTTCCAGGTTCCGGGCTGCGCACGGCCTCAAAACCCCTGCTCCGGAGGGACCCAGGACCTGGATCCTACGTCCAGGGTCCCAGGGCCCGACTCCTGCTCCAAAATCGACCCCTAGGTAAAACGGAAGTTCTCCACCTAAGGGATTTCTCCCATATTTGTCAATATGAAATGATTTAACCTAATCAAGCCGATATCTACACATATAAATGGGGAGCCCAAACCCTAGAACGAGGGATCGACATTTAGAGAGTAGGAGACTAGGGTTAGGCGGCTAGAATTATGGCTCTTACACCATAAAATTGTAGTCCCTACTCGATTATTCAATAGACTTCTCCTTCTCTACTGTTTTCTCTTTGCTCATACTCAAATCTCTTGTGTTCCGTAGTACTAAAACTACCCTACACAAAAATACCATAACAGCTTGGTGTTTGAGGTGAAAATGGTTAAGAACAATATAAAGAGAGAGATGGGGGCGAACAAAGACGCTCTTTATTAGATCTGAACAAGAGGTTACAAGGAGGTAAGTAAAGAGGCGAACTAGCCGGAGCTCGGAGAGCAGACCGGAGGAATACAAAGTGGTGAGTATCGGTGAACGTAAGGAAACCTTAGATCTAACCACTTAGTATCTATGAAACCCTAGATCTAGCGGCCTAGTAAGTATGTCGAAGTGTGGATCCCCTTTCTCGTTGTTGCCTCTCTCCTTTTATAGACCTTATCTTCTTGTTCGCCCTAGTTTACCCGAGCCGTGTTGGGCTTTATTCTTGTTGGGCCCGTTTAGTATCCCGGGTAAAGCATGCTTCTGCTGACTCTTTCGGAACACTCTTAATCGTGCTACTAGACACGTCCTCATGCCGAGGCGTTTCTTACGCGTTTAATGGGCCGAGTACATCGTCACATCGGGCTAAGCTTCTCCATTTGATGGGCCTTGTGGACGGGTTTAACCCATCCCTTACAATAACCCCCCTCCCAGTTCACTTGTGAGTTCGTAGGACTATAAGTTAATTTGTTGGTCAGGTTTGATCAAATGGGGAATCTAGCTTTGATGCGCATTTAGGTGTCACCTTGAGCGAGTCTAGTAGCGCGGCTAGGACGTGTTTAGCAGTCACTCTGAGCGGATCTAGTAGCGCGGCAAGGACGTCGTCTGCTAGAGCATGTTTAGCAATCACCTTGAGCGAGTCTAGTAGCGCGGCTAGGACGTCGTCTGCTAGAGCGTGTTTAGCAGCCACTCTGAGCGAATCTAGTAGCGCGGCTAGGACGTCGTCTGCTAGAGCGTGTTTAGCAGTCGCCTTGAGCGGATCTAGTAGCGCGGCTAGGGCGTCGTCTGCTAGAGCGTGTTTAGCAGTCACCTTGAGCAAGTCTAGTAGCTCGGCTAGAACGTCGTCTGTTAGAGTGCGTTTAGCAGTCTCCTTCAGCGAGTCTAGTAGCTCGGCTAAAAGGTCGTCTACTAGAGCGCGTTTAGGCGTCATCATGAGCGGATCTAGTATCTTGGCTAAAGCGTTGTCTGATCTAGTCGACCGATTGAGATGCGCGTTTAGTAGACATCCTTTTATCTTCTCCTAACCGTTTTCCGGTTTAGTTCCAACCGCTTCTCGATTTAGCTCCGGGTGAATTTCATTTCGAGTTAACCGGTTTTAGGGGTTAACCGGACATAATTAGGTGAGAAATCAAAAGATTTCGAATAATCTTGGTTTCTGCGGTTGATGCGGTTGATGGGCCCATTTAGGCCCGTTTAAACGCATTAATTGCACTTGGAGATTTGTGCCTTAGGATTTTGCTATAAATAGGTAGATGCTCTTCTCTTTCATTATTCTTCTCTGCAAGTCCAGGTACTTTCTTCTCTCCCTTCTCTATACTTTTTAACTTTCTCTCTCTAAGTGTTCTCTGATTTTTCGTCTCGGGTTCCTCCTTTTGCGTGGTTTTAATCGACTGAGTTGGACCTATGGATTCGTCGGGAAGGTTGTCGCGTGAGGAGAAAGGCAAAGGAATTGCCCTCACGACGGCTGATGTCACGGAAAACGGGAGTCCGATAGAGGATTTTAGCTTGATTCACCGCAATGCACTACGGAGTGAGCGATTCGAGTCGCCTAGCGTAAGGGACGACCAAGATGCCGAAGAGGAGAGTCAGGAGGGCGATTCGAGTCGTTTGGGTAGCGGGTCCGAGCGAGAGGATGTCGAGGGTTCCGAATCCGATCAGGATGGTGATGACTTATCATCTCCGGATCAGAGCCCTCGAACCTTGTGGTTAAGACATCGAATCGCTAGGTTCGATTTGATCGAGTGTAGGCCGACCGTTCATCGTCTCGATGGCACCTTTGAGGAGTTAAATGCTCTTCCCGTTAGAATCGCTGCGAGATCCTTGGGTTGAGGGTCAACGCTGGGAGAATGTTTTCGGGACCCGATCTACTCATGGATCTGTGAGAGGTGTGCTGGAGTGTGCCAGAGGAGTAGGCGTGACGTACGTGATTCCTTCCCCGGAGCAGAGGCCTTGGTCTCCTCCGATCGGCTTCCAGTGTCTATATGAGTCGTACTTTGAGGATGATTCGAAGCTCTGGTTCCCAATTCCGCGCTTGATCTCCGTGTATGTTAGAAGGCGGGGAATAGCGATCAGCCAACTAAAGATCGGCTCGATTCGAAATGTCGTCATGCTGATGGTGATGGCTGTGGAGATAGATGTTCCTATGAGTGTGAGAGTACTCGAAGAATTGACTTCTACGAAAGCGGAAAAGGGGGGCTTATTTTCGGTGAAGATGCGTCCAATTTATAATGTCTTGACTGGTCATCCTCGTAAGACAACGAACTGGCAGCGTTCGTACTTTTATGTCATAGCTGATAAGTTCGCATTTGCAGAAGCCATTGAAGACGACTTTCCGGTTTTATGGAACAACGATATTGGTAGAAAACGAGCATCGTGGTGTCTACTACCTTCGTCTGTCGCCTAAACTTGCCTTTTATCTTTTGCAGGTCGTCATCCAAATACAATCGCGTACCCAGAGAAGTTCTTCGAGATCGCGCAGGCTATTGCGACTCAAAGCCATCTGAATTGGCCGGATCTGAGTCGGGAGTGGATTCGCCTACAACAAGCACGCATAGCGAGAGGTAATCCTCCTTTCCTGATCTCGGTTTTGCCCGATTGATTAACAGTTTTTTTCTCCTTCCGCTTACCGCAGTTGATTGGGAATCGAGACAACCGCTAGTGATCTCAGCGCACAAATCTCGTTTATCCTTATTTACCAGGAAGCAGCAGAAACTACTTAAGCAGGCGAGAGAGATGTCGGGAAGGCCATATCTGAGTGCTTTACTTAGGTGGAAACTCCAACTGTTGAAGAAGTCCACCGCCGAAGGTACTGAAGCTTCCCAACAGCGCCAACCGAATCCGACTTATCAATATGTTGATGTTGACCAGCCGGCTCCTGAAGCAACGAAGAAGAAAAAGCTGAAGAATCCTTCGACGAAAGAAGTGCGGTCATCGACAGAGGTTACTCCCCCTAAGGGACCTTCGGATGGTTCGGAAATAGGGAAGAAGGAACAGGAGAAGAGATCGTGCGGGAATCCTGTTGACGACGGTCCTACCAGGGGTGATTCTGACGGAGGGGGTTTGGTAGAGTGTTGGTGTCAAAATCGGTCACGACGGAATCAATGGCTAAAAGTCTCCGCAAAAGTAAAAATAAAAATACGTTTTATAAAACCGGATAATCGTTTTATAAAACTTGAGAATCGTTTTATAAAACCCGAAGGTCGTTTTATAAAACTTGAGAATCGTTTTATAAAACTCGAAGAATGGTTTTATAAAACTCGAAGATCGTTTTATAAAACCCGAGAATCGTTTTATAAAACTCGAGAATCGTTTTATAAAACCCGAAGATCGTTTTATAAAACTTGAGAATCGTTTTATAAAACTCGAAGATCATTTTATAAAACTCGAGAATCGTTTTATAAAACCCGAGAATCGTTTTATAAAACTTGAGAATCGTTTAATAAAACCCAAAGATCGTTTTATAAAACTCGAGAATCGTTTTATAAAACTCGAAGATCATTTTATAAAACTCGAGAATCGTTTTATAAAACCCTGAGAATTGTTTTATAAAACTCGAAGAATCGTTTTATAAAACTCGAAGATCGTTTATTAAAACCCGAGAATCGTTTTATAAAACTCGAAGATCGTTTATTAAAACCCGAGAATCGTTTTATAAAACTCGAAGAATCTTTTTATAAAACTCGAGAATCATTTTATAAAACTCGAAGAATCATTTTATAAAACTTGAAGATCGTTTTATAAAAATCGAGAATCGTTTTATAAAACTCGAGCATCGTTTTATGAAACCGCAAAAAACCGAAACAGCCGTAAAACACGAACTAGTCGCAACTAGTTCGCCCATCGGCGAACTAAGCCAGCCTGGCTTAGTTCGCCGATGGGCGAACTAGGAGACCCTTGACTATTTCGCCAACCGGCGAACTAAGCCAGCTTGGCGTAGTTCGCCGGTGGGCGAACTAGTCCATCTCGACTAGTTCGCCCACCGGCGAACTAGTCTCGTTCCGACTAGTTCGCCCACCGGCGAACTAAGACAGCCGGCTTAGTTCGCCGTTGGACAAACTAGAGACTTCCTGGACGTCCCGAGCCTCGATCTCCCGCATCCACGATTTGAAACTTACGTCTTTCGACACGGTCGCATTCTGATCCACGGCCGAAATGTCTCCCGTTCCATCTCGATCCAACCTATCGTTTGAGTTTTACGATAAAAACCGTAAAACTTCGTTTTCACGACAAAGAACTCGAGGAAATCGTATAAAACGGCAACGAAAACAAGATAGCTTGATGAATCGGGACTGTTCTCGCCGACTCACCATTAGGAAAGTTGGACAAGCTCGACGGATCAAAAAATTTCCATCCCGAATCTTAATCGAGACGCTTTTCGTTTCGTCTCAATCGGACTTTCCGTTGAGATTCTACGACAAAAACAAGTCAACTCGACGAATTAGGATCACCCGCACAAAGCGTCTTAGCTCGCCGAACGTAGAGCTAAACCAAGCTGGCTTAGCTCGCCGAACATAGAGCTAGCTAGATCGCCATACGGCGAGCTGAACCAAGCGCCTAGCTCGCCCAAGAGACGCTGACTTTGCCCCAAGGGTTCTTACTATCCAGATCGCCACACGGCGAGCTGAAAGGGTTCACCCGACTTGCCCTACGTCGAAGCTGAACCAATCCTTGAGTTTCTCTCTCGAGTCTTGACCGCACTGATTCTCGTTTTGTCTCAACCGGAATTTCCATCGGGATTTTAGGATAAAACCGCAAAGATTTGTTTCTTCGTATAAGTTCGAATCAATCGTCTGAAAACGGCAACGGTTGACTTAACACCAAAGTTGCCTAAACTATACGAGAAATCTAAACTCTCTAAACCCAATCCGGTTTTATGAAACTCTGCCACACTAAGTCGAAAATATCCAATCATGAACACGTGATTGATTTTTTTCGATATACAAAGCGCACCTAGTTGGTCAAATAGAACCACCAGTACGAAGAAACAAGAACATGAGCTCCGATGGTTAAGTCTTGTCCCCGCTCCGAAACTCATGCTGGTAATTCGTCGAAGACCGGTAAGTCAAAAGACGAAGAACGAAGAATAGACGACCCCAAATCATCGATGAAACTAAGGCATAACTCGCAAACCGATCCAATCTCTCGTACAACCGAGAAACGATCGCCACGCATTCGAACTTACTCATTTCCTAAAAGAAAGAGGGAGCTAGAGACGCTGATGTCGTCTTAAAACCGACTCGCTCCTAGAAGTTTTTCGTAAATCAGACATACTCCAAGTCATCTCCGATCCACCATGGTCTTTAATCGACCCGGATTGTCGATCATCCCAATCCTTCAAACAAAACTCATTTTTCTTCTTTCGCCAAACATTTTTCCTCGCATCAAGAAAACGCTTTCTAAAATAAGCGGAAAAATATTCGGACGATGCAACGCCTCGTCGAAATCATCCCAAAAGCGAACGACAATCTAAAAACCGTCTAAGCGCTAAAGACTGATCCAAACTGTCTGGGAAATAATCTCGAGGACTATACAGCATCTCTCGTCGCAACCATGCGGTTAGAAAATCTCTGCGAAACTTCGGGGTGAAACTCGATAATTTGCCGAAGTCATAAAGATCTTCTCGAATTTGATAAAACAAGTGTCGTATAAGAATCAAAAAATTATACGAGAAATCTTTAGGCGTCAAAACAGTGCTATCATTTTCCGTCGAATTAAGTGAGTCACGGAATAATATCAAGAAGATTTGTGGCAAAAGAAAAATTGAGAACACACAGAAGCAATAGAGAACACGTCCTCCCTTCTCGCCGACTGATCATATTGCTGTTCATGTAATTCATTCCGTCCGAGAAACCCGCTAAAACATTTTTCGACTAGATCTCGGTGAAATAAATTTTGGTAAAACTCCGCGAGTTACTCCGAAAAAACCATCACCGAAGAATCAAAAACTAAGCGGAAAGGTTTCTCGAAAAATCTGCGGAAACATTGTTAACCCAATGCGTCGTGTCGATTACTAAATTCATCGCCCGTTACTTACAGGAGAAATCCTTCGTATGATCAGGATCATGTCATAACGACGTAACTTTCGAAAGTAAACGTAACAGGTTTTGCGAAAAGTATCTTCCTTATAGTGAAAGTCAAGCTATACGATCCGGCGCTGAGCAACCAATCTAAACTTTGCTTCCTCGCACCACAATCTGACAGATCGCACTCTTTAGCCCTTCGGTTCACGAGCATCCGCTCTCACTCCTCCCGATTACATCCGAGAATGAGACCGTCCCGCAAATGACTCCGCACGGGCTCCGCATCGAGCTTCTTAGGATCTGTCTCCCTCGAGTAAAAAAGAAACAACTTCCATACAAATAAAAGAAAGATTATACGAAACTTTCATCGTATAAATCAAACCTACAACGGAAAAACGTTTTCAACAACAACGGGGATACTTGGCATATCAAGCTCGACAAACGCTCTTTGGCTATTGTCCGATCGCACGTCACTTCAATGCCAAGTTTACAAACCGACTCGACCTTTTCAATAGCACGAAAGTGTCGTGGTCTAATCCTCTACCAAATACGACCTTGGCGCCAAGCCAATACATTCAACGGATAATGCGAACTTGTTGAAAATCGGCTAAGTTCTGTATTCTCGCGATTCACTCTATTTCCGAAGCAAGTTACCTACAAAATCCGACGTATAAGAAAAACTCGTACCAGAGCTCCTAAAGCCGTACGAATCTCGGAAGGTCAACACTTCAAAAAGCACCGTAACAAAAAACGCTTCATTCCGGGGAAACAACTTACGCGACCTCTCGATCCTAATTGCTCTAGCACAAATCATAAAACTACCTAACATCCAAACAGGAATGTAAGTTTTAATTGCGAGTATCCGCAAACGAACCAAAGTGTTCCTGCAAAGCAGGGTTAAAACAAAACCCTCGCAACACCGCGCAACATCTTCGAGCCCGCAAACTATCCGAACACGAAACGCGGCATATAAAATAAAAACCAACTTTCGGCACTGCGAGACGTCGCAGACGCCCGAAAATTAGTTTTTCGACATAAATACCTTCCTCGATAATGTCATTTTCTTGGAAGACCTAACAGTCAGTCCGCGACTATAAAATTACGCAAAACTTCTTAACGTACGTCTCCTTCGCGAATGCCAAAACAACATAAACATCTATCGCCTAAAAAGTTTGTTGCTGATCACAACAAACTCGCAACAGTCCTAAACAAACTTAAGTTATCTCGCAGAGATAGCTCTCAAACACCCGACAAAAGGGTAATAGCGCTATAAAAGAAATCCAAACTTTTGGTCAGCACTTCCAGGCAACTTAGAAATTGCCCGTCTCAAGGCATGAATCGAGATCCTAAAGGCATGTCTCTTCGTCTATATCTAAACGCTCACTCGATTTACTAAACATCCTAAAACGAGCAAACGAACAAGGCGATACACTAAGGGAAAAAGGAATGTGAGACGACAACTCGCGGACCTCCCTCAATATCAACTCATATTCTTCCCGCTACATTCATACGAATAAAAACACGCTCTTAAAAACGCAAACTGATTTTTAATAAAGCTGCAAAAGCGGCAAGGACTCAGAGCCGCACACGGCCAGTCCGAAAACTATAACGGCCACGCTCGGCCAAACCAAACGGCCTACGAGGCTAGTCTCAAGGCCGGCAAAGGTCCAGATGCCATCAACATCAATATGCTCGATAACTCCTACACGACACATAACTAGACTATAAAGGTCTCACTGCGAAACAGGTCATACGAACCTTAACTCCAAAACGAACTACGAAAGGCTTGATCCCCTCAAAAGGGTACGTAGGCAGCCTTCACAAGGCGCAGCCCTAATCTCAAACACATTCTTCTTCCTGGAGAATGGGAAGATCACTCTCAACGGACCTTTCCACCCATTAATTCTGCCTAATTTAACTAAAACTGGCTAACCACTCGCAAGAACCATACACTAGAAGCTCAAGATTCTAGCGAGCCGGGGGGCTAACTGTTGGTGTCAAAATCGGTCACGACGGAATCAATGGCTAAAAGTCTCCGCAAAAGTAAAAATAAAAATACCTTTTATAAAACCGGAGAATCGTTTTATAAAACTCGAGAATCGTTTTATAAAACCCGAAGGTCGTTTTATAAAACTTGAGAATCATTTTATAAAACTGGAAGAATAGTTTTATAAAACTCGAAGATCGTTTTATAAAACCCGAGAATCGTTTTATAAAACTCGAGAATCGTTTTATAAAACCCGAAGGTCGTTTTATAAAACTTGAGAATCGTTTTATAAAACTCGAAGAATCGTTTTATAAAACTCGAAGATCGTTTTATAAAACCCGAGAATCGTTTTATAAAACTCGAGAATCGTTTTATAAAACCCGAATATCGTTTTATAAAACTCGAGAATCGTTTTATAAAACTCCAAGATCATTTTATAAAACTCGAGAATCGTTTTATAAAACCCAGAGAATCGTTTTTTAAAACTCGAAGATGGTTTTATAAAACCCGAGAATCGTTTTATAAAACTCGAGAATCGTTTTATAAAACCCGAAGATCATTTTATAGAACTCGAGAATCGTTTTATAAAACTCGAAGATCATTTTATAAAACTCGAGAATCGTTTTATAAAACCCAGAGAATTGTTTTATAAAACTCGAAGAATCGTTTTATAAAACTCGAAGATCGTTTATTAAAACCCGAGAATCGTTTTATAAAACTCGAAGAATCGTTTTATAAAACTTGAAGATCGTTTTATAAAACTCGAGAATCGTTTTATAAAACTCGAGAATCGTTTTACGAAATCGCAAAAAACCGAAACAGCCGTAAAACGCGAACTAGTCGTAACTAGTTCGTCCACCGGCGAACTAAGCCAAGCTGGCTTAGTTCGCCGATGGGCGAACTAGGAGACCCTTGACTAGTGTTGTGTCAAAATCGGTACGACGGAATCAACGACCGAAACTCCCCGCAGAAATATAAAAGGAATCGTTTTGTAAAACCCGAAGAATCGTTTTATAAAACTCGAGGATCGTTTTATAAAACTCGAGAATCGTTTTATAAAACTCGAGGATCATTTTATAAAACTCGAGAAGCCGTTTTATAAAACTTGAAGATCGTTTTATAAAACTCGAGGATCGTTTTTATAAAACTCGAGAAGCCGTTTTATAAAACTCGAGAAGCTGTTTTATAAAACTCGAAGATCGTTTTATAAAACTCGAGAAGCCGTTTTATAAAACTCAAAGATCGTTTTATAAAACTCGAGAAGCCGTTTTATAAAACTCGAAGATCGTTTTACAAATCCACGAAAAACCGAAACAGCCGTAAAACGCGAACTAGTCGCAACTAGTTCGCCCACAGGCAAACTAAGCCAGCTCGGCTTAGTTCGCCGGTGGGCGAACTAGTCCCGTCCTGGCTAGATCGCCATTGGGCGAACTAAGAGGTGCTGACTTTGCCCCACTGGTTCTTTTCGCCTAGTTCGCCATATGGCGACCTAGCCAAGCTGAACTAGCTCGCCGTACGTCGAGCTGACCATCCCGAGACTCGATCTCCCACATCCTTGATTCAAGGCATACGTCCTTCCACACGATCGTATTCCGTATCACGGTCGAAATTTCTCCCGTTTCATCTCAATCTGTCCTATCGTTCGAGTTTTACGATAAAAACCGTAAAACTCCGTTTTCCCGAAAAGAACTCGAAGAAATCGTATAAAACGGTAACGGTTAATCAAAACACCGAACATCACCGAAACTATACGATTTATCCGAGATTCTTCGTTAAGATTATTAAAAACGCGTTTTTAATAAAAAAACGTCGAGAGAATCGTAAAAAACGGCATCAGAACAGGAAATGGTCTCGTTAAAGTCGTAAAACGAGAAATAAATCCTAGGATACTCGCGAAAAATAAAACTTGCTCTTCCAGAAACCGCGCAACAAAACCGTAACTTACTCGCGAAATAAATCCTAGGATACTCGCGGAAAACCTTAGGCTGTTCGCGGAAAAATACTTAGTTGACTCGCGGAAAAACCGTAGGTTATTCGCGGCAAAACCCTAGGTTTTTCGCGGAAAAACCCTAGGTTACTCGCGGAGAAAGCCTTAGGTGACTCGCGGAAAAACCGTAGGTTATTCGCGGAAAAACCCTAGGTTGTTCGCGGAAAAACCCTAGGTTACTCATGGAGAAAGCCCTAGGTTACTCGCGGAGAAAGCCCTCGGTTACTCGCGGAAAAACCCTAGGTTATTCGCGACAAAACCCTAGGTTGCTCGCGGAAGAACCTTAGGCTACTCGCAGAATCATGCAGTACTATCCAGCCGAAAATACGGTGAGTTGGCCAAGCAACCTAGCTTGCCATCTTGGCGAGCTGACCAGCTTTCCACCTCGTCCCAGAGGCACTGACTTTTTCCCGAGGGTCCGCACAATCCAACTCATAGCTATGGTGAGCCGGACCGTACTCTAAACAATAGTCGCACTGCTTTTCGTTTCGTCTCAATCAAAGTTTTCGTTGAGGTTTTACCACGAAAACAAGATAGCTTGATGAATCGGGACTGTGCTCGCCGACTCACCATTAGGCAAGTTGGACAAGCTCGATGGATCAAAACATCTCCATCTCGAATCTTGATCGAGACGCTTTTCGTTTCGTCTCAATCGGACTTTCTGTTGAGATTCTACGACGAAAACAAGTCAACTCGACGAATCGAGATCACCCGCGCCAAGCGTCTTAGCTCGCCGAACGTAGAGCTAGTTAGCTCGCCATACAGCGAGCTGACCCAAGCGCCTGGCTCGCCCAAGAGACGCTGACTTCGCCCTAAGGGTTCTTACAATCCAGATCGCCACACGACGAGCTGAAAGGGTTCACCCGACTTGCCTTACGTCGAGCTGAACCAATCCTCGAGTTCTCTCGAAGTCTTGATCGCGCTGATTCTCGTTTCTCTGAACCGGAATTTCCATCGGGAGTTTACGATAAAACCGCAAAGACTTGTTTCTTCGTATAAGTTCAAATCAATCGTCTAAAACGGCAACGGTTGACTTAACACCAAAGTTACCTAAACTATACGAGAAATCTGAACTCTCTAAACCTAATCCGATTTTACGAAACTCTGCCACGCTAAGTCGAAAACATCCAATCATAAACACGTGATTGATTTTTTCGATATACAAAGCGCACCTAGTCGGTCAAATAAAACCAGCAGTACGAAGAAACAAGAACATGAGCTCCGATGGTGAAGTCTTCTCCCAGCTCCGATACTCTCGCTGGTAATTTGTTGAAGACCGGTATGTCAAAAGATGAAGAACGAAGAATAGACGACCCCATCGATGAAGCTAAGGTATGTCCGATTCAAAAATTTTATTAGACTTCTAATTTCTCGTAGGTAAGAAACGAAAACGTCTTGTAAACTGCAAAGAAACCTAGAGAACTTAGAATTTAGAAGATAGTCTAGCATGCTAAGTCGTAAGCATTTTTTGTCTATCTCGATTTGTTGTTCTCTAACCATTCATGCATAACTCGCAAACCGATCCAATCTCTCGTACAACCGAGAAACGATCGCCACGCATTCAAACGTACTCATTTCCTAACAGAAAGAAGGAGCTAGAGACGCTGACGTCGTCTTAAAACCGACTCGCTCCTAGAAGTTCTCGTAAATCAGACATACTCCAAGTCATCTCCGATCAACCATGGTCTTTAATCAACCCGGATTGCCGATCATCCCAATCCTTCAAACGAAACTCGTCTTTCTTCTTTCTCCGAACATTTTTCCTCGCATCAAGAAAACGCTTTCTAAAATAAGCGGAAAAATATTCGGACGATGCAACGCCTCGTCGAAATCATCCCAAAAGCAAACGACAATCTAAAAACCGTCTAAGCACTAAAGACTGATCCAAACCGTCTGGGAAATAATCTCGAGGAATATACAGCATCTCTCGTCGCAATCATGCGGTTAGAAAATCTTTGCGAAACTTCAGAGCGAAACTTGATTATTTTCCGAAGTCATAAAGATCTTCTCAAACTTGATTAAACAAGTATAAGAATCGAAATCTTTAGGCATCAGAGCATTGATCTCATTTTCCGTCAAACCAAGTGAGTCACAGAATAATGTCAAGAACATTTGCGGCGAAAGAAAAATCAGGAACACAAAGCAGCAATAGAGAACACGTCCTCCCTTCTCGCTGACTGATCCTATTGCTGATCATGTGATTCATTCCGCCCGAGAAACCCTGATATGCTCAAATTTACCTTGAAGCTACTCTCTCAAATAAGAGGTTCAATGTAGTACTTGAAGATCGAATCCACAGAGACCAAATGTTACACTTTATTTTTATAGGATCAATATTAAGCTAAAACAATATGGGGTTTTAAAATAAAGATAGCGTAGAAAGCAAGTAACACGAATTGATTAGGTTTCAGAGTTAAGAGAATGCTAGCCTAGGGTGAAGGATTGGGTATCAAACGATCATGAGCCAAACATCTATTCAAGGTTTTATGAAGCACAAGTCTAGAACTCAAAAGACAAATAAAGATTGACCCACTCTCGTGGTATCTCCCCTTTTAACAATCAGCCTTAATACCTAAACTCTCGTTTGGACTAAAACATGAAAGCAAACATTAAGATCAGATTCGATAAGTTCACAGCACGCCCTAACATCTACTTTCGCTGGTTAGGGACGAACTGCCTATTCAAGTTATTTCTAGCAACCTAAAACACTTTTGATGAATAGATTAAACCTAGAATCAAGCACTAAGTAGCTGGTTTAATGCAGGCAGTAAGTATAAACATGAATGGAGACAATCAATTAATGAACCTTATTTGTATTTAGCTCATAGATCTAAACACCCTAACACCCTAGACTAAGCAAGCTGACTACTCAGCCATGAACAGAGAAAACACATAGACAATGGATGAAGAAAACATTGCTGAATCAATAGATAAATAAGATAGGGTTCAGAGGGTTCTTCTCTAAATCGAGAGAGAAAGTCTTCTCCCTTTACAAAGTAGCAAAATCACAATAATCCAAAAGCTCTAGAGTTGTTTCTCTGATAAAAAGTAGCATAGTCTAATGTAGAAAATAGGAAAAGAAGATATATGGAGGCTGCTGGCGGCTGGGGGAGAAAAATAGGAGAATTAGGGCAAATTCTGAAATATGTTGTATTTTCCTTAAAAATCGCTGCCGCAGGAACACCTATTCCGCGAGACTGTTCCGCGTGAAAATTCCCAAATTGACTCTTTTTCTCCAACTGGTCCATCTTCTATCCAAAGCAACTCCATACCTGTAATGACTTAAAAAGGACTAAAAAGACTCGATAAAGACTCAGAAACACTTTAGATAACATTGTTAGAATATGCTAAAAACACCATATATCGATTCCCCCAGACTTAGATCCTTGTTTGTCCTCAAACAATGTCAAGTATCAAGAACAGGGAGAAAGGTTTGAAAGTGTGGGAACTCTCTTATTGTTCAACAACCATACTTTAACCACGAATCTCTGAACCATACAAGGAGTAAAACTAGGACAACACACCCTTACCAAAACCCCACTGACCGCTGTTCAAACCGGCTCCATACTCTATATCTCAAATCTGCAAAAGTTAAACCTTCCAGACAAAACTCCTTACATTCAATTAAGAGTGGCGTGAGCTTCTCATCATAGGCATTAGTCATGGTAAACGGTTTAGGTATGAAACAAGCCTTTTAAGTGTTTAAGTGGAGCTAATCAGTGTTTAGGGGTTACCATTTTCGTAGAGGATGCAGGATATCACACAAAATTGCAAGAGAGGATAGATCCATTGATGTCCACAGCCCCTACTCGTTTTTGCATGCTCTTCCTCTTGCACAGTTGATCCGATCAAACATCTGTTCTTCTTGTGGAACAATCGATCATTTGCATGGTCTTTATCTCTTCAACTTTTTGCACACTCTATTTTACTCGAATCTCTCAGTGGCTCTTGTTTCTTTGTGGTCTTCCCCTCCTCCATCACCTTATTCTGTTGATTTTTTTTTTTTTTTTTTTTTTTTTTTTTTTTTTT
>CAKOAT010207043.1:141358-153002 GCA_932364175.1 Eruca vesicaria subsp. sativa
GATGATGTAATGTCAGGGTGTTCCGGATCCACATGTGTGTCTGTCGCCACTGCTAAGGTCACTGAATAAGATAGCTAAAGCATGAGGGTGGTTAATAAACATCACAAAGTAAGGTCCTAATTCCCACAAAATTTTGACTGACTCAATAAAAACATCATGACTCAAGACTGACTCAAACATAAAAACCAAAAGAAATAAACGAGTTAGTAAACAACAAAGACCCTCCCCCAGACTTACTTCACAACGTCTTGGTGTGAAAATAAATCAGAGAAAAGGTGTAAATAAAAACATAAATATAAATATTTTTGGTTGAGATACTTACCTGCGTGAAACGGGCGTTCCACGAAAATTCTGGGTTCTCCATCGTCTGATCTCCGCCTGGAGCTGCCACTCCTTTCGGAGGGATAGCTGCTCCGGTTCTGAAACCCAGAAATTTTTTTTCTGAAGTATCTCGGGTTTTTCTGATTTTTGACCTGAAACTAAACAAACTAAAACAAAAAATAAGCAAAAAGAAAATCCTAATGATATTTACACTTACCAGTGGGTTGCCTCCCACCAAGCGTTTGCTTTAAGTCACTAGCTTGACTTGGTTATAGGGATCAGTCAGGTTGAGCATGAGCGCTTGCTCCAAAACAAGCTCCACAATCAGACATGTTCAGCTTCAATACTCTGCTCAACAACCCTTTTACAGCAGCTTCCCCTTTCTCCTTCAGCTCATGTGTGAGAATAGCTCTGACGTTAGAGAATGTTTTGGAGGTTCCTTTACATTTTACCTCAAATTCAATGGAGTTCTCATCACACATGCGAGGTAGCAAAGTCATCGTAGGACCACTCTTGACCTTTTTCTTCTGGACTTTTTCTTTTTCCCTTGCATTCCCACGAAGTTCATTGGTATCAGTGTGAGGATCTCCATCCAGGACTTCTTTGCTCTCGCTCTTTTCAACCTGTTCTCTTATGCTGGAACAGTGCTCCTTCTTAGGAATGATTTTCAGCTGTTCTACACAAACCACTGAGATGCAAGAGGCGTATCGGATTTGTGACCTGGTTGGGACAGCCTTGTAAAAAGTCTTCTTGTTGATGTTAGAGAATGAGACTCTCTTATTAGATAGGTCGACGATTGCTCCAACTGTAGCCATAAATGACCTTCCAAAAATCAAAGGCATCTCATGATCTTTGCTCATCTCAACAATTTCAAATTCAGCAAGCAAAATACAATCCCCAACTTGGACAAGAAGGTTGCGAATGGTGCCATAAGGGACTGCTCTGGAGGAGTTTGCAAAAGCCAGATTCACCTGAGAAGGCTCAACATCCACAATGCCCAACTCATCTACAATCGCTTTTGAGACAAGATTCACACTAGACCCAGAGTCACAAAGAGATTCCTTAAATTCTACTCCAGCAATGGAACATGGAAAAATAAATTTACCAGGGTCAGCAACCTTAGGCAAAACCTTCAGTGATGGCGTGGTCATTGCCTTGATATAGAGGGCTTTAATTTCCTCTTGAGTCTCTCTAGTGTATGTGAAGAACGAATGCAATGGCCGGATCTGCCGAGCATCTTCGAATGAGAGTTCTTTCGGAAGATTCCTCACCATCTTATTAAAGCCTTCCAGCTCCTCTGCACTAATGGGATCCCTCAAATGTCTAGGTGGAATAGGATATGGGACCTTAGGAACATAGACTCGAAGTGGTGGAGTCTCAGCAGGTTCGTCAGGAGCAGTCGTTCTGGAGCTAGCAGACTGCTTTGTCTTCTCTTCTGCGCTCAGAATAGTCTCTGCAAACGGTTGCTCTATTGCATTACAGTGCTCCGCCCTAGGATTTTTATCAGTTTTCCCATGGAGCGTCCCTTGTTGCCTCTTGACACTCTCAGCTGTTTGAGCAAGCTGAACATCAATCCTCCTTATGTGGCTGCTCACAGTATCATATTTTGTATTCAGCTCTGTGAACATGTTGTCCATTCTGGTGTTGATCTCTGAGGTAACCTGGTGCAATGCCTTTCCCTGGATTTGCTGTCCCTGCAACAGTTGCTGCATCATCATACCCAAACCTTGCAGCTCATCTTGCGGACCACTGGTAGTAGCTGGAGCAGCCTGTTGGTTGCTCTGCGACTATTGCTGGTGCTGAATCTGATTCTGACCCACAAACCGGTCCTGTGCCTGACTGAAAACAAATGTTTTACCCTTAAAATTCTGAAGGAAGCCTTGCTGATATCTCGCACCTTGTGCATTGTTTTTCTTCGCATACCCATGTCCGTTGATGTAGCTGATCTCCTGCTGATTGTTCCTTTTCTTTCCAGCCTCAGGAGCAACCTCGTGACTGTTCTGAACCTGCTCAGCCGTAGCTTCCTCCATGATGTAGACTTGCCCTTGGTTGTTCTTAAGTAGCAGATCAACCTTAGCTGACAGCTCATCAATCTTCTGGGTGCCGACACTATTCACTTCCTTGGAGCGATCGATCTCCTGGATCCTATTGGCTGAACTAGCAGCCATGTTCTCAATAAGCTCAAACGCTCCATCAGTGGTCTGAGTCATGAAGTCTCCATTGCTCGCAGAATTCAGAACACTTCGGTATTC
This sequence comes from Eruca vesicaria subsp. sativa, assembly GCA_932364175.1. Lineage (NCBI taxonomy): Eukaryota > Viridiplantae > Streptophyta > Magnoliopsida > Brassicales > Brassicaceae > Eruca > Eruca vesicaria. Next base: position 143,932 of record CAKOAT010207043.1, read on the forward strand.
CCAATCCACACCATCATAGAAGATTCCTATGATGTGGTCTGTGGGAACCGAAATTCACACCCGTCGATTTCCGTTAAATAAGGATAGTTAGGAAAACCCTAATTTTCCAGAGAAACCGGATCTCTGCGAAATCCAACGACAAGTAACCAAGAACGCGACTAATATGAATAAATTGAAAGATATAAAAAGAAAAACAAGATTGAGAGCAAGAAGGATTCTTATTCCGAATTCGCGTAAGAACGGTTACAACGAGAGTTGCCTTAGCTGCGTGAGCCGTCGGCGAAATTCCTAGTTCTAACAATCTAAGACTAAAACCCTAGTTGAGACGCAGCTCGATAACGAAAACGGAAAATTTCCTTGATGCTAATTTTGGTGGTGAGAGCTCTGAAAACTCGTGTCCCAGCTTCTGCCCTATGCCTCCTGCTTATATACTCCTCCTTAGGCGGTTTTAGTCTTTCCATTTAGCTCGAAACCGAATATTTCGGGAACTTTCCATATCTGTCGATCCTTCCTTTTCTTCTGCGGAAATCTTCTATTTATCTTCAAACTTGCCCTTTATCTTCCGTCTGCGAGTAGACCGTCAAAACTTTATCGTATCTTCGGGTTTGATTTCGTTAACGTCGCGAGATGGGTTTTTATCGTGTTTTAGGACCTTTCGGCCATTTTACGATAAAAACCGTTTTACGACTTTAACGAGACCGTTTCCTGATCCGATGCCGTTTTTTTATGATTCTCTCGACGTTTTTTATTAAATACGTGTTTTTTATAATCTTAACGAAGAATCTCGGATAAATCGTATAGTTTAGGCGATGTTCGGTGTTTTGATTAATCGTTACCGTTTTATACGATTTCTTCGAGTTCTTTTCGGGAAAACGGAGTTTTACGGTTTTTATCGTAAAACTCGAACGATAGGACGGATCAAGACGAAACGGGAGACATTTCGACCGTGATTCGGAATGCGATCGTGTTGAAGGACGTATGCCTTGAATCAAGGATGTGGGAGATCGAGGCTCGGGATGGTCGGCTCGACGTACGGCGAGCTAGTTCAGCTTGTCTAGGTCGCCATATGGCGAACTAGGCGAAAAGAACCAGTGGGGCAAAGTCAGCACCCTTAGTTCACCCAATGGCGATCTAGCCGGGACGGGACTAGTTCGCCCACCGGCGAACTAAGCCGGGCCGGCTTAGTTAGCCTGTGGGCGAACTAGTCGAGTGTCTCCTAGTTCGCCCATCGGCGAACTAAGCTGGGCTGGCTTAGTTCGCCGATGGGCAAACTAGTAGAGCATCTCCTAGTTTGCCAGTGGGCGAACTAGTCGTGACTAGTTCGCGTTTTAAGGCTGTTTCGTTTTGTTGCGGTTTCGTAAAACGATTGAGTTTTATAAAACGATTTTCGAGTTTTATAAAATGGCTTCTCGAGTTTTATAAAACGATCTTCGAGTTTTATAAAACGGCTTCTCGAGTTTTATAAAATGATCTTCGAGTTTTATAAAACGATTATCGAGTTTTAGAAAACGGCTTCTCGAGTTTTATAAAACGGCTTCTCGAGTTTTATAAAACGGCTTCTCGAATTTTATAACACGATCTTCGAGTTTTATAAAACGATTCTCGAGTTTTATAAAACGATCTTCGAGTTTTATAAAACGGCTTCTCGAGTTTTTTAAAAAGATCTTTGAGTTTTATAAAACGGCTTCTCGAGTTTTATAAAACGATCCTCGAGTTTTACAAAACGATCTTCGAGTTTTATAAAACGGCTTCTCGAGTTTTATAAAACGATCTTCGAGTTTTATAAAACGGCTTCTCGAGTTTTATAACACGATCTTCGAGTTTTATAAAACGATCTTCGAGTTTTATAAATCGGCTTCTCGAGTTTTATAAAAAGATCTTCGAGTTTTATAAAACGGCTTCTTGAGTTTTATAAAACGATCCTCGAGTTTTATAAAACGGCTTCTCGAGTTTTATAAAACGATCTTTGAGTTTTATAAAACGGCTTCTCGAGTTTTATAAAACGATCTTCGAGTTTTATAAAACGATCTTCGAGTTTTATAAAACGGTTTCTCGAGTTTTATAAAAAGGCTTCTTGAGTTTTATAAAACGATCTTCAAGTTTTATAAAACGGCTTCTCGAGTTTTATAAAAAGATCTTCGAGTTTTATAAAACGGCTTTTCGAGTTTTATAAAACGATCCTTGATTTTTATAAAACGATTCTCGAGTTTTATTAAACAATTCTTCAAGTTTTATAAAACGATTCTCGAGTTCTATAAAACGATTCTCGAGTTTTATAAAATGATCCTCAGGTTTTACAAAACGATTCCTTTTATATTTCTGCGGGGAGTTTCGGCGGTTGATTCCGTCGTACCAATTTTCACCTCAACATGGTCATTGTCAAACCCGTGATGTGGGCACTCTCTGAGGGTGTCATTGAACCGTTCCCATGCTTCATTGAATGGCTCATTAGCAAGTTGCTTGAAAGATGTTGGGGTCAAAATCGGTACGACGGAATTAATAAGCCAAAAATTTCCGCAAGAATACAGAAAGAACAGTTTTATAAAGCTCGAGAATCGTTTTATAAAATTGGAGAAATCGTTTTATAAAACTTGAGAAATCGTTTTATAGAGCTCGAGAAATCGTTTTATAAAACTCGAGGATCGTTTTATAAAACTCGAGAATCGTCTTATAAAACTCGAGAATCGTATTATAAAACTCGAGAATCGTTTTATAAAACTCGAGAAATCGTTTTATAAAGCTCGAGAATCGTTTTATAAAACTCGAGAAACCGTTTTATAAAACTCGAGAAACCGTTTTATAAAGCTCGAGAATCGTTTTATAAAACTCGAGAAATCATTTTATAAAACTCGAGAAATCGTTTTATAAAGCTCGAGAATCGTTTTATAAAACTCGAGGATCGTTTTATAAAACTCGAGAATCGTTTTATAAAACTCGAGAATCGTTTTATAAAACTCGAGAATCGTTTTATAAAACTCGAGAAACCGTTTTATAAAACTCGAGAAACCGTTTTATAAAACTCGAGAAACCGTTTTATAAAACTCGAGAAACCGTTTTATAAAACTTGAGAATCATTTTATAAAACTCGAAGATCGTTTTTATAAAACTCAAAAGTCGTTTTATGAAATCCGAAGATCGTTTTATAAAACTCGAGAATCGTTTTACAAAACCGCAAAAAACCGAAAAAGCCGTAAGACGCGAACTAGTCGCAACACTCTCTAGTTCGCCCATCGGCGAACTAAGAGTCACTCTTTAGTTCGCCCATCGGCGAACTAAGCCGGACCCGGCTTAGTTCGCTGATGGGCAAACTAAGAAGCATTCTCTAGTAACTCGAGAAATCGTTTTATAAAACTCTAGAAATCGTTTTATAAAACTCGAGAAATCGTTTTATACAACTCGAGAAATCGTTTTATAAAGCTCGAGAATCGTTTTATAAAACTCGAGAAATCGTTTTATACAACTCGAGAAATCGTTTTATAAAGCTCAAGAATCGTTTTATAAAACTCGAGGATCGTTTTATAAAACTCGAGAATCGTTTTATAAAACTCGAGAATCGTTTTATAAAACTCGAGAAACCGTTTTATAAAACTCGAGAAACCGTTTTATAAAACTCGAGAAACCGTTTTATAAAACTCGAGAATCGTTTTATAAAACTCGAGAATCGTTTTATAAAACCGATGGGCGAACTAAAACATGCTTGACTAGTTCGCCCATCGGCGAACTAAGCCGGGCCCGGCTTAGTTCGCCGATGGGCGAACTAGAGACTTCCTGGACACTCCGCGTCTCGATTTCCCGCATTTCCGATTCAAAACTTACGACACAATCGCATTCTAAATTACGGCTGAAACATCTCCCGTTTCATCTCGATCCGACTTACCGTTCGAGTTTTACGATAAAAACCGTAAAACTTCGTTTTCTCGGAAAGAACTCGAGGAAATCGTATAAAACGGCAACGGTTAAACAAAACACCTAACATTGCCTAAACTATACGATTTATTCAGGATTTCTCGTTAAAATCATAAAAACGCGCTTTTTAATAAAAAAAGTCGAGTAAGTCGTAAAAAACGTGTTTTTAATAAAAAATCGAGTAAATCGTAAAACCTTGCGATTAACTCGAGTAAATTATTAAAAACGACGTCAAATCAGGAAACGATCCCGTAAAAGTTGGAAAAACGGTTTTTATCGCAAAACGGCCCGAAGGACCTAAAACGCGATGAAAACCCATCTCGCGATTTCAACGGAATCAAACCCGCAGATTTGATAACGTTTTGACGGTTTACTCGCAGAAAGAAAATAAAAGTCAAGTTTAAACATAAAAGGAAGGTTTGAAGAGAAATAGAAGATTTCCGCAGAAGAAAAGGAAGGATAAAGAAGAATGGAAAATTCCCGATTTAGTCAAATCTGGGCGAAATGGAAAGATCGGATAGCCAGGACGAGGAGTATATAAAGAGGAGGTCTAGGGCAGAAGCACACACACGAAATTCAGAGCTCTCACCACCAAAACTAGCATTTAGGAATCTTTCCGTTTTTCTGTTAGCGAGCTGCGTCTCAATTAGGGTTTTCTAGTTCTTACGTTTTCGGCTACTCTCTTTGTACCAGTTCAACACAAATTCGGAATAAGAACCTTCTTGCTTTCAATCTCGCTTATTTTCGTTTTAATTCTAAGTGTTTTCGTCATCTTAATCTTTGTTGTGCGGTTCTCGCAGATAGCCGGTTCCTCTGGAAACTTAGGGTTTTCCCGAAGTTTCCTTATTTACGATTTATTTGACAGTACATTGAAATCGACTCCCACAAAAGATGAGATCCTTTTCCTGAGAGCAGCCGTTTTTGCCTTTGTATAGAAATGGCCCTGAAAAGCCGCTCTGACCTGTTTCAAAGTAGTGAGGGAACCTGTAGGAAGTGACTTAAGTCATCTTGAAGCCTTGTCTTCTAGAGAAAACTGGAACAGCCTGCACTTGATGAATTCAGGTGGAACACCGTTTGCACGAGTAAAGCTGCAAATCTCTTCAAAAGACTCGATGTGTTCCATAGGTATTTCAGCTGGTAACCCATGGAACGTCTTTCTCTGTACCAGGTTGATCATGGCAGGTTTGATCTCAAAGTCGTGCCTGGTACATGGCGGTGGAGAAATGGCAGAGCGCGTAGCAGGGATGTTATGCGGTAGGTTTCTCTGTCCGATCGGAGCAGTTTGCTCCGGCCGTTCCAGCTGCGCGAGAGCAGCCTGTTGAGCAGCATCCTGCTGAGCTTGGATGGTCTGCTGCATCTGAAGCATCTGTTGTTGCATCTGTTGCAAAGCAGCAGCAAGTTGTTCTGGAGTGCCGTAGTCGCCCATTGTGGCTATGTTCGGCCTTTGTTGTTGTCGATTGATTCTTTCTAACCTTGCTAGCTCCTGGTTGCTAAGTGTGACTAAATATCCTTGTGCGTTGCTCCGAGTATGTCTACTGGTCATGCACCTGGAACATTAGCTGCAGCAAATTGGATAAGGCAAGTTAGAGGTTTTAGACTAAATAAATAACCAAAAAATAAAGGTAAAAAGATGGTCCCCGGCAACGGCGCCAAATTTGATATGCTCAAATTAACCTTCAAGCTACTCTCTCAAATAAGAGGTTCAATGTAGTACTTGAGGATCGAATCCACAGAGACCAAATGTTACACTTTATTTTTATAGGATCAATATTAAGCTAAAACAATATGGGGTTTTAAAATAAAGAAAGCGTAGAAAGTAAGTAACACAAATTAATTTGGTTTCAGATTTAAGAGAATGCTAGCCTAGGGTGAAGGATTGGGTATCAAACGATCATGAGCCAAACATCTATTCAAGGTTTTATTAAGCACAAGTCTAGAACTCAAAAGACAAATAAAGATTGACCCACTCTCGTGGTATATCCCCTTTTAACAATCAGCCTTAATACCTAAACTCTCGTTTGGACTAAAACATGAAAGCAAACATTAAGATCAGATTCGATAAGTTCACAGCACGCCCTAACATCTACTTTCGCTGGTTAGGGACGAACTGCCCATTCAAGTTATTTCTAGCAACCTAAAACACTTTTGATGAATAGATTAAACCTAGAATCAAGCACTAAGTAGCTGGTTTAATGCAGGCAATAAGTATAAACATGAATGGAGACAATCAATTAATGAACCTTATTTGTATTTAGCTCATAGATCTAAACACCCTAACACCCTAGACTAAGCAAGCTGACTACTCAGCCATGAACAGAGAAAACACAGAGACAATGGATGAAGAAAACATTGCTGAATCAATAGATAGATAAGATAGGATTCAGAGGGTTCTTCTCTAAATCGAGAGAGAAAGTCTTCTCCCTTTACAAAGTAGCAAAATCACAATAATCCAAAAGCTCTAGAGTTGATTCTCTGGTAAAAAGTAGCGTAGTCTAATGTAGAAAATAGGAAAAGAAGATATATGGAGGATGCTGGCGGCTGGGGGAGAAAAATAGGAGAATTAGGGCAAATCCCGAAATATGTTGTATTTTCCTTAAAAATCGCTGCCGCAGGAACAGCTGTTCCGCGAGACTGTTCCGCGTGAAAATTCCCAAATTGCACACTTTTTCTCCAACTGGTGCATCTTCCATCCAAAGCAACTCCATACCTGTAATGACTTAAAAAGGACTAAAAAGACTCGATAAAGACTCAAAAACACTTTAGAAAACATTGTTAGAATATGCTAAAAAACCATAAATCAAACCCGCTAAAACATTTTGCGACTAGATCTCGGTGAAATAACTTTTGGTAAAACTCCACGAGTGACTCCGAAAAAACTATCACCGAAGAATCAAAAACTAAGCGGAAAGGTTTCTCGAAAAATCTGCGGAAACATTGTTAACCCAATGCGTCGCGTCGATTTACTAAATTAATCGCCCGTTTCTTACGCGAGAAATCGTTCGTATAGTCAGGATCATGTCATAACGAAGTAACTCTCGAAAGTAAACTTAACAAGTTTTGCGAAAAGTACTTTCCTTATAGTAAAAACCAAGCTATACGATCCAGCACTGGGCGGCCAATCTAAACTTTGCCTCCTTGCGACACGATCTGAAAAATCTCACTCTTTAGCCCATCGGTTCACGAGCATCCGCTCTAATTCCTCCCGTTTACATCCGAGAATGAGACCGCCCCGCAAACGACTCCGCACGGGCTTTGCATCGAGCTTCTTAAGATCTGTTTACCTTGAGTAAAAAAAAAAAACAATTTCCATACAAAGGAAAGTTTATACGAAACTTTCATCGTATAAATCAAACCTACAATGGAAAAACGTTTTCAATAACCACGGGAATACTTGGCATATCAAGCTCGACAAACGCTACTTGGCTATTGTCCGAGCGCGCTTCACTTCAATGCCAAGTTTACAAACCGACTCGACCTTTTCGATTGCACGAAAGTGTCGTGGTCTAATCCTCTACCAAATACGACTTTGGTTGTGCGGCTGAACACAACCTTCACGCCAAGCCAATACGTTCAACGGATAATGCAAACCTGTCAAAAATCGGCTAAGTTCTGTATTCTCGCGATTCACTCTACTCCTGAAGCTAGTTGCCTACAAAATCTGACGTATAAGAAAACACTCGTACCAGAGCTCCTAAAGCCGTACGAATCTCGGAAGGTCAACACTTCACAAAGCACCGTAACCCTTCGTTTCGGGGAAACAACTTACGCGACCTCTCGGTCCTAATTGCTCTAGCACAAATCATAAAACTACCTAACATCCAAACAGGAATGTTAGTTTTAATTGCGAATATACGCAAACGAACCAAAGTGTTCCTTCAAAGCAGGGTTAAGACAAAACCCTCGCAACACCGCGCAACATCTTCGAGCCCGCAAAAATTCCGAACACGAAACGCGGCATATAAAATAAAAACCAACTTTCGGCACTGCAAGACGTCGCAGACGCCCGAAGATTAGTTTTTCGACACAAATACCTTCTTCGATAAAGACATTTTCTTGGAAGACCTAACAGTCCGTTCGCGACTATAAATACGCAAAACTTCTTAACGCACGTATCCTTCGCGAAGGCCAAAACAACGTAAACACTTATCGCCTAAACAGTTTGTTGCTGATCACAACAAACTCGCAACAGTCCTAAACAAACTTAAGTTATCTTGCAGAGAAAGCTCTCGAACACCCGACACAAGGGTAATAGCGCTATAAAAGAAATCCAAACTTTTGGTCAGCACTTCCGGGTAACTTAGAAATTGTTCCCATTGACATGCTCGGTTCCAACCAGACGAATCTTATAAGCCGAGAACCTATCGCGGATTCTAAATCGGTATGGAATCAGGTTAAAATCTAACAGGCAAAACGAAAGCCGACTAGTCATCGCATAGCCTCAATCCGAAAGTAAACCTAGGTCTTGCCCTAAACCCAGCACACTGGTCGCTAACGTCTCAAGGCATGTATCGAGATCCTAAAGGCATGTCTCTTCGTCTATATCTAAACGCTCACTCGATTTACTAAACATCCTAAAACGGGCAAACGAACAAGGCGATACACTAAGGGAAAAACGAATGCGAGACGACAACTCGCGGACCTCCCTCTATATCAACCCATGATCTTCCCACTACATTCATACGAATAAAAACACGCTCTTAAAAACGCAAACTGATTTTTAATAAAGCCGCAAAAGCGGCAGGGACTCAGAGCCGCACACGGCCAGTCCGAAAACTATAACGGCCACGCTCCGCCAGACCAAACGGCCTACGAGGCTAGTCTCAAGGCCGGCAAAGGTCAAGATGCCATCGACATCAATATGCTCGATAAACATATAACTAGACCGTAAAGGTCTTGTTGGGAAACAGGTCATACGAACCTTAACTCTGTAACGAACTACGAAAGGCTTGATCCCCTCAAAAGAATACGTAGGCAGCCTTCACAAGGCGCAGCCCTAATCTTAAACGCTTTCCGCTCCCTGGAGAGTGGAAATATCACTTTCAACGGACCTTTCTGACCGTTAATTCCGCCTAACTTAACTAAAACTGGTTAACCACTCCCAAGAACCTTACGCTAAAGACTCAAGATTCTTACAAGCTGGGGGGCTAACTGTTGGGGTCAAAATC
>CAKOAT010207154.1:5349-44124 GCA_932364175.1 Eruca vesicaria subsp. sativa
GCTGAGGTGATGTGACCAGAAAAGTGTTAGATTGGTTTTAGACCAATGGTTAATTTGATATTATTCCGCTGTGCATAAGTTGAAAGGATCTAAGCTAGGGAATGACTAAGGTAGTCTTGAGCTAGGATCTGAGTTAGCCCTCGCCTATGGGTGATGTTTTAAATAAAGGGCTAAATTTTTAGAGGTTCGGTCAGTGTATGGACCGAGCGACGTGAGGCATCGACCGCGGCCTAGTCGGCCGGATCGGGTCTTACAAGATGGATCTATCTCAGTCCAATCCAACCAAAGATCTATTTCAGCCCAAACCGACCAAACCAAAGACGCATTATCTTTTGTGCTAGGCGAATCACTAGATCACAAACCATAAGGATGAAGAATTTGATTGCTGCTTTGGTTTACTCTGAACCAGACCCAAAATCAATTGAAGTACAAGACCAAAACCGAGTCAAGGTTTTTAACCATTCTTTCTTTGGTCTAGCCTAGTTTTTCTTTCTTACTTTATCCTAAACTAAAAATTTGACGCCTTTGTTTAGTTCCCAATAAGTCTTAGGCGTGTTCTTCTTTCTACATAAAATCATGTAATGTTCTCTGAACAATCTATTCACCTTTTTGATTAAAACTTCTTTCAATCAGTGAATCCCATGTTCATCTCTGAACATTGACTGCTAGAGGGGAAATTGTCGAAGGCAAACTTGTCTCTAGATCATACATGTGCGGTGACCTGCACAATCTAAGACTCTTCTACACAAATGATCGATCATACCCATAGATCCTCACTGAAGTTCATTCTGATATCGACTTCTATCCATCAATCCTATCATAATCTATCTTTCAAACCATCAGATCAACCTTCAAAAGTATCAGGGACAACAATCTGCCCCCTAGGTTTTCATTATATAAGGACCTATCAAAGTCTGAAGAATATTGTTTTTTTTTTTAACAAAATCATCATTTCAGAAACTAAGAGCTATGCCCTACTGGTTCAGCAAGCCAAACCGGAGGTGTAGAATCGACAAGAAACATAGCAGAAGGGGAACACGTAGCACCTCGTGCCAGCTTGTCCGCCACTTGATTAAGTGCCCTCGAGATATGTCGGATTTTGAAGGTAGGGAAGAAAGTCTTACTATGATGAAATTCCTCCAAGTGTGTAGCAAAAGCTGGCTATTCTTCGGGTGATGACACCATCTTCACCAATTGAGAACAGTCGGTTGCAAAAACTATGTCTGAGAAATTGAGGGTCTTCATGCACTCCATAGCCCATATCAAAGCTTCACATTCTGCCTGTAAAGTGGATAAGCTTCTTTGGAGATTCATTGCCCCCATCATCTTCTCGCCATTTCCATTCTTCCTGCAGAACCATTCTTGTCCTGAGAACTTATCTTGGTCCCTCCAGGCCCCGTCTACAAATCAGACTCTAGAATGATCCTCCAAAAGCCAATCTGTAGATACCACGGTGATATGTGTCTGTTCCGGAATTGTAAGTTGGGCTTTTGCCCAAACTTCACTTTCCACTTCTGCGATACGAAGAATCTCCTGAGGGTTGCCATTCTTATTTGAGTAACTTTTATTATTCTTATTCTTCCAAATATACCAAATAATCTGAGGGAAAGAGCTAAGTCCTGATCCTTTGGCAATCTCCAAAACAGGTGATCCATATTAGTGTAAAGCGAAGGTGTCAGAAAAATATAGATGGGGGAAGGTATCTTTGATAAAGCCCAAGTTTCGAGAGCTGGAGGGCATTCAAATAGTACATGATTAATCGTTACCACAAATGTCGCACCGCATATCACAATCCATACCTCGTGACCGTAAGTTTTTTTGTGACCGGGGTAATACCTTTAATAGCTTGCCAAATAAAATTCCTTAACTTTGGTAAGCACTTAAGCTTCCAGGTATGACTCAGTAATGGGTTGTAAGTTGGCCCGTACGTCACCACTTTGTCATCCTTATCAGGATATCTGGACTCTATTCGATATCCTGATTTAACCGAGTATTTACCACAGTCTGTAAACTCCCATTCGCAGGAATCTGGTCTGTGGGACCAACTAATAGCAAAACCTTTAATAATTTTAACATCGTCATGATGTATACAAGCATTATGCAAATTCTCATTCCATGACAGCGTAACCGGGTTAAAGAGATGTTCCACCTTCAGCTAATTGTCTAAAACCTTAAGTGGATTTTTTGGAGTTGCTGATCTCGGGCGAGGAGCAGGAATCCAGGGATCATTCCATACCGAAATGGATTTCCCATTTCCCACTCTTTTGATTAGCCTTTTTTTAACCAGAGATTTCTGAGCATATACTTCTCCAGCCATACGATGGAGAGTAAGATCTATGCGGATCCAGAGGATCAGTTTTCCAAAAGTATCGACCTTTGAAAACCTTCGAGAACAGGCAGTCAGGTTTATAGATTAGCCGCCATAATTGCTTTGCCAGTAGTGCAGTATTGAAATCATAAATGTCATGGAAACTCAGCCATCCCTCATCCTTATGTGAGCAACTCTTGTCCCATGAGAACCAGTGAATTCCTTTCTTATTTCCGCTACCTCCCCTCCAGAAATGAGCAATAGCCCCTATAACTTTCTTTGTACCTGTCTTAGGTAACCTGTAGTACGACATCACATGATTTCGTGCAGCCATTGCCACAAATTTGAAAATAACTTTTTACCCCCTTTAGTAAGAAACCTAACTTTCTAGCTATTAACCTTCTGATTAATTTTATCCGTCACATAACCAAAAAACTTGAACTTTTCATCCACCCTGACTTTTCGAAATGCCTAAGTAGTTACCCACTCCCCCATCTTTGTAATTCCTAGCTGTAACTTAATCTCTTCTTGCCTATTTTCCGGGACCTTATGACCGAATTGTAATGAGGATTTATCAAAGTTTATGGTAACTAATTATCAAAATTATAGAAGGAGTAATATTTTTTATCAATTATTTTTATATTTATAAACTACATATAATAGTGAACAAGAAACAATTTATAAAATCGATATAATGCTTTTATATTATTATATAAATTATTTTACTATATATTAACTGATAAGTAACTTAAATAATTTTCGTTTACATGTCGATCCTTAGATAAGTCTGAAGAATATTGTTATAATTTGACTGGCCGGTGAATTTTAATTTTAATTTATTTTAATATTAAAAATAAGAATTTATGGTAACTAAATATCAAAATTATAGAAAGAGTAATATTGTTTGATCAATTCATTCTTATATTTATACTCTACATATAATAAGGAACGAGAAATAGTTTATAAAATAGATATGATGATTTTATATTCTTATATAAAACATTATATTTGTATATACATTATTATAATGATTTATATTCTTATTAATGTGTTATAAATTTCATATCTTTTTAAAATTATTTAAAAAACTAGAAAAACATTTATCAAAATAATTTATCTTGGTTTATCACAAATTTTAAATTATTATAAAAGGTTGTAAGTCATTTATAAGAGTTTATTAATTAATTTAAAAAACATAAAATTAGAAATTTCTTTGTAAAGGTTTATGAGTCTACCTATAGCATCATAAGTATCTATAAATAATTTAAAATTGTGTTACACATCTACTACAGATTAAATTAAAGTCATGAATTGACTATTGTTACATATTGATCTATATATATAGTAGTAAAGTTATCCACGTCACTAATTAGAATAGTCTAGTATTGACACGTGGCAAAGTGAGAGTGCTCTTCCTCTTCAAGTATAAATCTGGACACCACGGAGATATGAATTGGGGTTTTTCATGTATTTTTACTGAAGACCACTTGAAGCTTCTTCCCCAAAACTTCATCGACAAAAGTTAGAGAGAGTGGCCGCCCTACAACGGTTCATGTTCAATCAACCGACAATGGATATCCGACTATTTCACCGGTAACCATTGATTTTGATCAAGATCGTTTTGGAAACCATCATATTTGGCAGTGCGATCGGAATTCTGCAACCCAAGAATGTATACCATCACCGTTACAGAAATCGTCTGGATTCACGCCTCTTCATGAACGCTCACATTAACACCAATTTCCCACTTCCCACACGATCTCACATTCAATGAACCCCATCCTTCATTCCTTTGTGTGAATCCTCCGTTATAAATATGCAAGTTTTCTTCCCAAAAAATCATCAGTTCATTGCTCTTAATCACTTTCTTTCAACATCCTTATGTTATTATAGAGGAAAAATCCTCTCAACTACTCGGTGATTTGAAGCCCGGCAGAAATGTGAAAAACATTTGGCTAGCTTATGGGTGTTGATATGCTTCTCCTTGAATCAATAGTAATTCTGGGGGGAAAATATGTTATCATCTTCAAATTTCAAGCCAAGCTAATACTTTCTGATTCATAGAAGAGATAAACATTTATAATTGTTGACTTTCAGGCAACCCTAATGAAGGAAACTATTCATCCACCACTTGAGAACCTTCAAACACTATTTCAAGGCCGGTTCAATGTACCATGTAAGCGGTTTTGACATTACTCAGAACAATCTAAGTTGCAAACTGGTTGACTCTCCTCTGTTAATACTGTTGGGGAAAAATATCCAGGCACCAGATTTCTCCAGCTTCTGAGTTGGACACTGGCCCCTAGACCCCTGCACCGAAAGACCCAGGGTGCGACCTCAGCTCCTAAGCCGACCCCTGGGTAAAATGGAAGTTTCCTATCTAAGGAGATTCTTCCATATTTACAAATATGGAAGAGTTTAACCTACTTCAGCCGACATCTACACTTATAAAAAAAGAGCTTAAACCCTGGAACATGGAATCCACTTTTAGAGAATAGGAGATTGAAGCTATGTGGCTAGAATTAGGGTTTTTACACCAAACATCTCCTTCTCTCTCAATTTTAGGCTTTTCATACAAGTCTTCTGGTGTTCTATAGTACTAAAACCACCCTACAAAAAAATACCATAACAATTTGGCGCTAGAAGGAGGGGAGTAATCCAAACTATGTGACGATGGCATTAGAAGATCAAGTCGAACAGCCCGGAGTTACTCCAAGAGAAACTGAGCTGCTCAACCAACTTGATACCCTTCGAGGCAAGATCACTGAATTCCACAAGACTCGAGAGACGACAAAAAAAATTCCAAGCTTCTTCAAGAAGTTCAAACCCTAAAAGAGAAGCTTGACGAACACACCAAGAAATTGCAGCAAAGCACAGAGAAGCTGGGGGGCACCCGAAGCCGAGAATCACGTCCTCCAAGAAGAAAATCATGCCCTCGGGGTGACAGGCAACAATCGTCGAAGATTTGAACTCGAGTTTGATCCATGCCTTTTCTCGATACTCCTATTGACAAAGGTGAAGCAACTCGACGACCCGCTCCCATCGGCAAGGAGCCCGAGAACAGAGAAGCTGCACCTAGGAAGACTCGAGTGACAGTTGACAGCGATACCGACATGGAAAACGAAGAGTATTCACCCGATGATCCTTTGATCTTGGACCTCACCATAGCTTCCTACCTCGAGAAGATGTTCGCCGAAAGGTTCAACACTATCCAATCTATGGTGGAAAGACTTCCAGGGGTACACATGAATAGAACACACGAGCTCATCTTATATAGTAGGAGTCTATTACATTAACCTAGTTGGACTAGGACATTCGCTCCTTTCCAAAAACATATTAGGAATATTTCCAAAATACTTCCAACTTCCATAACTCCATGAAAGTAATATTTCCAAGATCCTATCAACTTTCATAACTCCATAAAAGTGATATTTCTTTTTCCTAATATGATGTCCTTGTCTTGGTTATCTTGTTTGGTTTCCAACACCAAATCCTGACGAAGTCCTAGACAGATTCCTTGACGTAGTTCTTGGCGATCCTAACAAAGCCCACCTTGATGACATCAAACATGATCCACTACTTAAGTTAAGAAAATTCATGTTTTGCCTCATGACACCGATGCTCCTGGTCATCCCAAGGAACTTTATAGCTTCCTCAATCTTCTTAACATGAATCACTTTGGTTACAATATCAGCAGTATACCTCTGAAGTAAATAACCACTACAAGAAATAAGGGTTTTAATAGCACCCGTAAAGCGCTATCATACGATACCATAGCGTTGTACAAAGCGCTCCAATATCGCCCGCGATAATAGGTCTGGTTCATTAGATAGCGGTTTTTTATCCGCTATTGATATTATTTTAGTAATAGCGTTTTTGTTTATGCAATTGTAATTTTTTTTAATAGCATATCTAAAATGTTATTATAACATTTTTACTATAGCAGTTTAAAATTTTACTATAGCATGTTTTAACTACTATTGTAGTGTTGTATCAATCGTAATATTTTAATTTTTATTGCATTTTTAAAATGTAATTGTTTCATTTCGTTTATGATAAATTTAATTTATTTCAAAAATTATAATCAATATTGGTTAAATCCAAATTTAAAATTAAAATTGGATTTTTATATAATTGATTTTAAAATAAAATTAATATCTTACTAAAAAATTGTTTACAAATGACATTGGTTTATTTTTTATTTTTAACCTGGTTTACAGACAAACCAGGTTTAGAAATCTAAACCTAAAACAGCTTAACCTAAAACACAAAATTAACCCTTCGCCGTCGACTCTTATCCGCCGTCGACTCAACTCCTTCGCCGTCATCTTCAACTTCATTGATTTCTTCATTTTGACGCCGGGACCACCACACTAAAGCTTCATCAGCCTCCTCCACCGCGCTCAGCCACCATTGTCGACGCTAAGACAACCACCATCAAGCTGTCTGTTTCCTGAAAGATTAAGAAGAAGAGGAGGGAGTACGTAAGTTGAGATCTGGGTACATATATAAAAGCACACCTTTGCAAAATCACGACCAAACCAAAACATTACAAGGACGAAGACTACAAACAATATTGGAAACACAGAAACTCAAATTTGTTCTATCTACCAATCTTAAAGGAAAACTAAATTTTATCTTTAAATCGAGTGAGAGAGAGGAAGGGAGAAGATCAAATGTAGTGTGTTGATGAACTTGCAGGGTGATAGTAGATCTGGGACGGAAGTGGAGACGTTGGAAAAGAATAAGAGAAGAAAAATAGAAAAAAAAACTCTGGATCTAGGAAACGACCAGAGGAAGAGAGAAAAAGGAGGAAGTTAATAAGAAAAGGAAAAATAAATTGATATGGTCCGTTAGATTAAAACAATGAATGGTAGATGATCAATGTAGTGTGATCCATGCCATCTAACAAATCAACCAATAGAAAAAGAGGACGTGGATAGATAGAAAAATGATTGTGAACCTTTGATCCTAATAAATCAATGGCTCAAAATAAAACAATACAAACTGTTTTTTTTTTTAATTTATTTATAGTTATTATAAAAATTATATAAACTTAAAGTATTTTGATTATTATAAGTTAAAATTTGAAATGTAAATATTGTATTTAAATTTATGTTACAAGTTTGACAAGATTATATTTATGACTTTGTATGTAGGGTTTAGGGTATTAGATTTAGGGTGTAGATTTAAGTTTTAGTGTTTTAATTTTAGATTTTAAATTTGAAAATATATTTTTAACGTGATTAAATTTTGAGTTTAACCTTGAGATTGAAGTTTTAAAATATAGTTGGAGTTTAAGATTAAATTTTATATTATACATTTGAAAGAATTAGAATTGTGATTTAGGTGTAAGGTTTAAGTTTGGGGTTTAGGGTATTAGATTTAGGTTGTAGATTTAAGATTTAGTGTTTGGGTGTAGGATAAAAGTTTTAGATTATATTTTTTAAAATGATTAAATTTTGAGTTTAAATCTAAGATTAAAGTATAGAATCTAAAATGATTGAAGTTTAAAAATTTATGTTAGGGGTTAGGGTTTAACCCTAAAACCTAAACTTTAAATACCATCCTTAAAACTTAAAATATTTTTTTTTTTGTTTTAATCTCAAATCTTATTTAAATTCAAACTTAAACATTTTTATAATATTGTTTTCAAATCAATTTTTTAAACATAACCTTTATAAATATCATCATTTTTATTAATCCTTCTCCTCTTCATTGGTAAAAACACATTGCATAAATTATGAACTGCAAATTGATTTATTACTAAAGTATATATTGCACTAAATTCATAAAACATACATTTTCCATATAATCTTTCCAAGTTTTACACTAACATCATAGAAGCATTAAACTAAGAACATAAGTTTCTGCCAAATAAGGTGGACTGCACATAGCCTGGAGAACTATCGGAATCATTAAACTAACTCCATCTTCTTTCTTCTCTCTCCTCCTCTCTTCTGGGATGGGCCTCTTCGCTGGTAGTGATATAGAATCGGTGGCCTCATTGACTAATATGAAACGCAAGAACAACAAGAAAATCAAATTCAAAACATAGAGAAAAGAGACATAGAGTAAGAGAGAGGATAAGATGGTACAGAGGTTAATGATTCAGTAAATACTATCTCACCAAATAACAGCTTTACAAAGTTAAGACCAAGTAGGAGCTTGCTTTACAATAATCCGTTCTCATCTTCGTGTGTGATGACATGCAAAAAAGATACTTGTAACAAAGGCGTCTTTTGAATAAGACTGTTTCACTAAACAATAGTTCTCAGAACCTTACAGAGAGAAACATAGCAACGTCCCATTCATCATAATCTGAGACAAACTAGAATATGTACACGAGACACAAGACAAGATCCTCTGATGCAAGTAAGTCACCAAACAGCAACAAGTCTTGTGTATGAGAATGCACTCTTGAAGAAAGAAGAAATAAACATGCGTACCTGATAATTTCTTATCTAGATCATTTGAGAGATTCTTGACTAGTTCCAAAAAGTTCCATAAGCACTCGTGTGCCACTTTGCCCACCAGACAGCTCCTCATTAAGCATCGAAGCTTTGAGTGATTGAAGTTTCCCAAGGTTCCAGGGAAGACACTCAATTAGATAGCAGCTATTACCTGCCACGATTAAGCATTTTTATAAGATTAAACTTTGAATCATCAACAGTTTCAGTAGATCAATGATAATACACAGAGTCAAAAGCTGTCTCTCACCAGACGCTGCATATTGATTAACTTGCTGATTTCTCAAGGAATATCAGCTGCATAAATGGTGAAAAATAACAAAAGCCCTTCAACTACAATCAAAAAGTTAATCTTATTGTGATGAAGAATGACATACAGATCCTATTGTGTAATAGATCGAGTCTTTGTAATGCTCTCTCCATTACAATCACTTCATCAGGAAATGTCTGCTCAACAAAAGTAACTCCTTTATCAACACAAAAGGGAGTCCCTGAGCGACAAGTGATCTGCTCCAAGAACTTCCTAAAAATCTCCACAGATTTCTCCTATGGTACCGCTGCAACAAACCCACAAAGAACGAGAAGATAAATCCAAACCCTATCATTAATATCCCAAAGGTTGAATCAAGAGCGGATTTAAGAATTTTTTTTACATTTAGCTTAGATAACAAATGGTGAAAGCTTTTGTCGTCTAGCCATGGAGCAATCATCATCAATAATCTCACACAATACTCCAACAGGATGTAGTCCAGCTAAAACACAGCCTCCTCAAACCCAACAGCAAGCATCTGGTCAGCTACGTCAAGCACCAAGTACTCAACTTCACCCAGCTCCCTTGTTTACACTATCAGAAACAGATCAAATCAAAACCCATATCTTAAATAGCTCATATTAATTTCGAAATTGTCTTAAACTTAACATAATCATAAACAGAAATAGATTAATCACTCTTCTAAAACCTAAACAGACATATAACACAGATTCTACACAAACAAAGCTCTGGAACATGGAAAAAAACTCGAAAGTGTTAAAGCTTTTGTTTATAGGCGAGACCAATCACACGCAAAGGGTAAAGGGCTGACCTTTGGCGTGAAGAAATAGGGAAGCGTGAGGAAGGAGGAGTGAGTATGGTAACACAGAATTCATCTTCTTTCGTGTAAACCTAAGTATTTGAGGAAGTCAAGCGGACTGAACCTAAGTATGCTCTCTTTTCATCGTATGGAAAAGAAACAAAAAAGAAAGAAAAAAATTAAAAATAAAGTCTGGTCAAATATTAAGTATTTTGATTAAAATTTGAGAAAATCAACATTTACCATAGCATTTAATATTGGATCTGAAATGGTAAGGCACCTACACTTAGTAAATTAATGCGGCTAAAACATTATTTTCCCGCGATACCAAACATAGCGTTTTAAATTTATAAACGCTATTAAAAAAGTCAGTGTTGGTATATAATAGCAGAACTGTCAAAAACGCTATAATCTAATGCTATTAATACCCACATTTCCTGTAGTGAACTTCTTCACACTTGGATCCCCTTGAGCGATATCCCAGATGAAGTGTACCTTTCTTCTGATGTACTTAGTCTTCTCATGCACTATGAGAGGCACACGATATCTCCACCGCGTCTTGCTTAAATTCAAACTCCGCTAAGCCCTTTAATCACATTCCTTCCATGAGAGCTGCAACCACTGCCATACACTCTGCATCAGTCGTTGACAGAGTCACTGCAATTTGTAGTTATGATCTCCAGCTGATTGTATCACCACCAGCCATAAAAACATATCTGAGATCAACCATCTCTTGTCCCATAAACAGGAGCAAAAGATCCGAATCACAAAATCTTTTTTTTCAACCATAAACACTTTATTCTTCTCTGAAGAACAAGTTTCTGATCTTGTGTTCCCACGAGGTATCTCAACACCCACCGCAGTCTAGTGAATCATCTCAGGCTTACTCATACGCCTGCTAACCAACCTCCTATGCATATCTAAGATCACAACTCACACATGGAATATCGTCCATCTTGTCTTTGCTTCATCATCATGATCTATGCCAGATGATCTGAAATGTACACCAACATGTGTTAACACACTCCTATTTGGAAGTAGACACAAGTGATCATCTTTTTTATTACCCTGAAATCCTTATGGCTGCCTCATGTAAATCCATTCTTCAAATACTCCATGAAGAAACGCCGGTTTTACATTTAGTTTCTCAAAGTCAAGGTTCTATGTAATATAGAACAGAAACACCTCACAGATACATGCTTCACAATGGATGAAAACACATCTGATAACCAATACACTCTCTCTAAGAATACCCCATTGCAACTAACGAAGCCTTGCATCTAGGCTTCTTAACACCAGGTATACTAGACTTCAGATTAACACATCCACTTGCAGACCAACACTTTATGCTTCTCAGGCCTTCTCACAAGTTTCCAGGTTTGGTTCTTATCCAGTGAAGTCATCTCTTCACCACATGGTTCATCTCACTGACCACTTTCCCAGCTGTTCGCTCGATGATAGTCTTGAGGTTCTTCCACACATACGTTATCAGATACATATAGCACAAGCACAGCTATATCCTGGAACTCAGAGTACCGTGCAGGCGGCACTATTATTCTTCATACTCTGTCCATTTCTAGCTGATATACTTCAAGACTTTCACCTTGTTCAACCTCGGTGTCAACATCTATTTCAGCTGTTTCGTCAACAGCCTCACCTAAAAATATCAACTTCTGGTCCTGCAGTGTCATCATCGATAATGTATAAAACGAGGATTGACATGTTATAACCACCCTCCTAAAACAAAGACCACCTAAGCCAGTGATTCTTCAACCTTCCAGCAAAATCAGACACCCATTTTGCACAGCCATCTATACCAACAAAACACACCGCTTAACTCCACTATTGCTTAATAAGACTTTCGACAACAAAACCACTTCGCATCATTCGCAAGGTCACCTTGAGAATACCATCCACACCAGACTTAAAGTAACATTTGAAGATTCCTATAAAACAACATGTACATACCTGAGAGCTTCACATGTATAATGTTTCCCAAAACTCTCACAGAAATCCAAAACTCTAATCTTCTTCTTATTAATCACTCATTTCCGGGACTGGAATCTGTAGATTCTTCATATTCATGTGCTCAAGACGTCTTTACCACAAGACTGTCTCATCCATAGATGTTTTCTTCCTGCCACTGTTATTTATATCACTTGGAAGTTTCTCTATCTAACAGGTACAATAACTCAGACAAGGTTGCCTGAAGAGCTAGTTTACCATGCCTATAAAACATAGTCTTCCCATGTCCACTACTATTCTCAGAATCTAATACATCCAATGTTCTAATAGATATCAAGTTCGTTCTAAATTCTGGAATATATCTCATATGTGTGAGTGTCTTGACCGGACCTCATAAACTTTGTTGTTTGTACCAATCCCTCCTAAACATCATGTAATAAGAACATCTAGAACCAATCACCCACATATCATGATGCCACGTATTTGCTACCGACAGTGCATCATCTTCTGAATCAGGATATATCACAATGGTTGCTTCAGATTCCTTGCTATACTTCTTCTTTCTAACATAACAATCATTCCTGGTGCTCCCCTGCTTCTTGCAGAACCATCAAGTGATTTTAGACCTTGAGCTTGATCTAAACCGACATTATCATTCCTCACTGGATCTTTTTCTCAGACTCGCCTCTAGCATAATATCCTTCACCATCACCATGTGAACCCCTAGAGGTTTTAAGAACGTGATCATTAGACCTTGAAGCACTCATCACATCTTCCAATGACAAAGTATCCTTATCGTACTTAATTGTTTCCTTGAGAGACCCAAACTGTGAAGATAGCAAATTTAGCGCTTGCACCTCCTCTGACACAATTACATTCGCGCTTGACAGATAAGACACAATCTTCAAGAAGCCATTGATATTCCCCTCTGTAGTCACAATACCAACCATCTTGAATATATAAGATGTATGTTGCAACTGAATTTTATCTGGTAGAATCTTTAAAAGATATAACATCTCCAGTGTAGACAATGAAGAAGCAGTTAAAATACACAACTCGATCTTCCTTAACACATGATCTCCCACACAGAGAGTGATCAGTGTAGACATCTTCGCCTTCAATCTTCCCCATCTCTGACACAGAAGGTGACGTAAGCTCTTCTAACTCGTCCTTTAAACCAAGGAGACAGATGCGCAAGCATCCTCTCCTTCCACAATGAGAAGTCACCCTCCCATCAAACTGCTGCATCTCAATTCTTGCATTTTCCATCGAAAACCACACAACCCATGGCTCTGATACAACTTTGTTGAACCACAATGGCAAATAGATTTGACATCACTTTGTTGAAACCACAACGATGGCAAAAATAGTCAAACACACAAACTCACTGATACACTCTCTAATGAACTCAACAACGTAAGTAAGAAATAATGAGTTTGTAAAATTATGGAAGATATACGAAGAACGCAGAAAAATAGAACGTAGACACATGTGTTTGTTTACCTAGGGTTCACCTAGAATGGCTACGTCCCTAGAGCCCGATAAAGAGGATATTCATTATAATCTCTAGAACAAAGATCTAGCATCTCTCTATCTTTCTCACAAGCCACAAGCTGGCTTGCTTGGATGTGAAAACACACACATGAATAGAACACACGGGCTCCTCTTATATACTAGGAGTCTATTGCATTAACCTAGTTGGATTACAGCATTCGCCCATTTTGCATAAATCTGTTAGGAGTATTTCTAAAATACTTCCATAACTTCATGAAAGTAATATTTCTAGGATCCTATCACGTTCCATAACTCAACAAAAGTGATCTTTTTTTTTTCTAGTATGATGTCCTTATCTTAGTTTAAGTTATTCGATCTTGTTGATTTCCATCACCAAATCCTAATGAAATCTTAGACACATTCTTTGACATAGTCTTTAACGTAGTCTTTAACAAATACCAACATAGTTGAAAAGCGTAGTGACAACATCATTCAGAGGAATCACGGCGAAGAAAGAGCTTTAAAGTCAATGAAATTGGGAGGACTGGCGCTAATCTGGGAGAGGCTCAAATTCTGGGATTGACGGAAGATGCATGGTTTCACGGCAACAGAACATCAGAATGGAGTAGCAGCGGTAGAGATCACGAAGCTTGCATGACAATCCTGTAGGAGGTGGATTACTCCCTCTCACGAGGCCCATACGATCGCAAGCACTTCCCATCTAAGAACAACCCAAGTCGGCCCATTAGCTGATTACGTCTCGCCTTAAGGACACTTCAGTCAGTTTGAGCCTAGTCACCTCGATAGTTAAATGACTAACGGCGATCAGCTAGAAGTCCATGTAATGGGCCGGTCTAGAAGCCCATCAGCAAGAGGCCTTCGAATGGATACTGACCTAGGTCATTTAGGGTGAAGAAAGACCGCTATAAAAGGGGGAGAGGAAGTAACGAGAAGGGGATCCTGAAATCGAGCACTGACTTACAAGGCGGCTAGAACTAGTGTTTTACTCTCTTTACCTTTCCCGACTTGGACTTTTCCGGTTAACTCACCGAGTGACGCCATCTCGTCTTGTTTGTGTCCTTGTTTGTACCACAACTCTCTCACTAATAAACCGATTCTTTCACTCATCAATCACAAGACGCCTTTGAAACAACCCACAGATGAGTCTCGTCACCTTCTTACTGATAAACTACCGAACTCGGTTCAAACAGTTGACGCCCACCGTGGGGCATAAGAAAGTAGCGTCAACAAAAGATAAGTCCGAGTAACGACTCAACTTCCGGCGAGGAAGCCGACACAGTAGCACCAACTCCGACAACTGCCACACTACTTGTCCCAACTTTGATCGATACTGTCATGGAACGCTTCACACGGCAAGACGAAGCCCAGAGGGAAACGACCGAGAAACTCGCCGCCATAGCGGCCATCCTCGCACCGTTCGCCAAGACGGCTGCCACCAATGACCACATCCGACGACAGCTGTTCAACACTAATATAACAGTTAACATTACCGATGAGGTAGCCGGAACTCAAGCTGAGGAGATAGCCGCTGTCAAACAAGCACTCCTTGACATCAACTCGAAGATCCACAGCTTCACAACCTCTGCTCCACTCATCGAAAGTGTTCTTGCGGATACTCTCTAAATGCCGTTCACCAGCAAAATAACCAACGTGCAACTTCGCAAAATGGAAAAGGTCCGCGTACCGACCTACGACGGTCTCTCAGACCCAAATGCTCATATCACGTCTTTTAACATCCCTATGAGACGAACAAACTTCTCTGAAGAAGAGAAAGACGGCGGCTTTATCAGCTCTTCGTTGAAAGTTTGACTGGCGTGGCCCTCACATGGTTCAACAGTTTACAGGAAAACTCTGTTGATATCTTCCACGACCTGTCATCGGCCTTCCTCAAAAATTATATAATGTTCACTCATCAGGAAGCCACCACGTCAGATCTTTGGAACCTCTCTCAGTCACAGGGACAGAGCCTCCGCGAGTTCATGGAAAATTTCAAAGCCATCGTTCCCAAAGTCCAAGTCCCCAACAACATCGCTGTGGATGGTCTCATGAACACCATGTACGTGCACTCAAAGTTCCGAGAAGACCTGTACTGCCACCCTACTAAGTCCCTCTCTGACTCTATAGCCCGATCCAATAACTTCATCCGCATGGAGGAGGACACTAAGGCGATAATCAGCAAGAAGAACGCTATGAAGCAGGCGTCGGCCAAAAACAACGAACCCCATCCAGAACCACGGCAGCATGCCCCTAGCGATAAAATGAACTCAAAGAAAAGTTTTTTCTACGTCGTCAACAAGGACGACCTCCTAGGCTCTACAGTCGTAGTCTGAGGGAAAGGATGGAATCATTGGGACAGAGTCGATGACGACCAAAAACCCCCTGGCGTGTCCGAACCATCAGGTTCGAATCCTGCCGAACCAGACAAATATTGCACCTATCACAAAAGAAAAAAGCACGACACGTAGGAATGAAAAATCTTATACAAGATCGAGCCACCTAAAACGGTAAATTGGAGTTCGAGCCACCTAAAATCTAGCCGTAGAATAACAACTGAAGCAAGAACAAAGACAAGAAGGCTCAAAAGTCACAAGGCAAGACCCCGCGAGCCGAACCTAAGACGAACTACGGGGAAGCCGCCCCTAAAGCGCAAAAAAAGAGATTCATCTGCCGACGAAGAGCAGCGAGAAACCAACGAAGAGTCAAAGTCATCCTCATGCACTCAGATAGGTCAATGGATGAGGAAGCCAAATCTTCCCATGGAGATCTACGCACGTACCTGGACAAGCGGCTTACCGAGTGGAACAATCAGCATCCTGTAGACCTACGGCATAAGCTTAAGCAAAAGAACATCGCGGTGGAAACTCTCTCGAACCCTACCAAGAAAAAAAGTACTCATGTCGGTGAAGCGCACATCTTCTCGGCTGATACTTGGAAAACCTGCGCCCAGGCAAACCACAATTAGCGCTCTAGACGAGGACAACCTCCGCCCAGGCAACGTTGACTTGCGGAACACTTGAATTCAAGGGTTGACGATCTCCACATCAAACTCAGCAAGTCGAAAAGCTAAGACCTACGACGAAACCTCGAGTTGACAAAGGACACTCGTGCACAGCAGTAGAGCGTCGTTTGCTTGCCTGACAACTTGCGATTGTGCATTCGGCACAAGTGAGCAAACGTGATCATGGGAGGATCTCACCCATGCGACAACTCGGTTCGGTCGGTAAAGGCCCACCAACGCCAGGCAAAAACCTCGCAGAGACGGCCATCCAAACCCGAGAACGACCCTACGATCACGTTCTCAGCAGAAGACGCCCTCGGTGTGCATATGCCGAACAACTATCCGCTACTCACCAAACTCGGCATTGGTGTGTGAAGTTACCAAAGTGTTGATCGATACCGGCAGCTCGGTCGATCTTATCTTCCAGAAGACCCACAAAAAGATGGGAACAGACCTCCGCTTAATGAAGCCGTTGAACAATTCCGTAACCAGATTCAATGGAGAATCAGAGGAAATAATGAGAACAATCCGACTACCCGTCTACGCTGGAGAAGTTACTCGCATGGTCAAGTTCTCTGTCATCGCGACCAAAGTGCCCCACCACGTCTTACTCGGTACACCGTGGCTTCACTCGATGAAAGAAATTTCCTCCACCTACCATTAGTGCGTCAAGTTTCCCAGAAACGACGAACAGATCAAAAAAATACGAGGCGACGAGCAGGCTGCGCGCGAACTTCTAGTTGCCAATGTCAAGCTCCAGCAAACAACCCCTCGTGTTAATGCAGTCGCTAAGCCTATTCATAAGATATACCCCTAGAAGGATGAGTCCTCGAAGTCCAGATCGACGACATCGAGACCAGCAAGATCATACAAGTAGGAGCCTTTATTTTCGACGAGATGAAACAAACGATCATTTCCTTCCTCAAGGAAAATGCGTCAACCTTCCCTTGGACCACCTCTTACATGCAGGGAATTGACCCGAAGATCACCTCGCACGAGCTTAAAGTCAATACCACTTTCGAACCCATCCGACAGAAACGAAGAAAGCTTGGCCTTGAGCAATTGAAAGCCATTAACAAAGAAGTCGAGCGACTACTCGCGGTCTGATCGATCACCGAAGTACGATACCCATAATGGCTGGCAAACCCAGTTGTCGTAAAGAAAAAGAATGGCAAATGGTGTGTCTGTGTCGACTTCACGGACCTAAATAACACATGTTCGAAAGATAGCTTTCCTCTCCCGCACATCGATCCACTGGTCGAGTCGACCGCCGGCAACGAACTCCTCACCTTTATGGACGCATTCTCAGGATGCAATCAAATTACAATGCATCCCGACGATCGAGAGAAGACCGCGTTCATAACCGACAGGGGACATACTGTTACAAGGTCATGCCTTTTGAACTTAAAAACGCTGGTGCGACGTACCAACGCCTAGTCAATCGGATGTTCGCCGATAAGCTCGGCAAAACGATGGAAGTATACATCGATGATATTCTAGTTAAATCGCTACGCGCAGCCGACCACCCAGCTCACCTACGCTCATGCTTCGCAACCTTGAACGAATACAGAATGAAGTTGAACCCCGCAAAATGCACCTTCGGCGTCACGTCGGGGGAGTTCATCGGTAAATAGTAACGCAACGAGGAATCAAGGCAAACCCAAAACAGATCTCCACCATTCTCAATCTCCCTAGTCCGAAGAAAAGTCAAGAGGTCCATCGGCTAACGGGTCGAATTGCTGCTCTAAACCGTTTCTTTTCGCTATCTACCGTCATGTGCCTTTCGTTTGACGAGCTCTTGCAAGAGCACATGTATGGAAAAAAAATAATCAAAGACGGTTTTTGGGTTTCTTGTCGAGTTAAGAACAATCAAATTAAATCATTTAAGATGATTTAGATGAAAAAGAAGAGCAGTTGAGTTTTAAAACAAACAAATTGAATATTGTTGTAAATAACGTAAAGTTAGATAAATTTTATTATTGTAATAATGATATTTTCACGCTTCACATGATGCGATATTTGATGATAGTTTTTCTATGTGTATATACCCGTTCGGTATTTCTCTCAATTCTTCAACTTCTCTGTATAACTGGTGGCCGGTGGGCTATTGCCACCGGTTACCATCTTCTTTTTTTTACTTTTTTATATAAATATTTCGTTTGGCGTTTCTTTCTCTTCACGATGACGAATCCTTCTTTTCGCGGTGGCAATCTTTTATTGTGATCTTTCACTCGAAATCGGAGTAAAGCTTCAAGGATGACTCTCTATTCTCCGATGAAGATTAAGTTGTAATAAAGAGAATCCTCATTCCCGTTTAATTTTAATTCCTGTTTTTAAAAAAAAAATCATTTTTTTAAACGAATCAATCTCTACTTAATTAAAGTGAAACCCTAAAATTGGCTTTGAAGTACTCCTTTATACAAAAGAAGCAGTGATGACGAATTAATCTCAGCTGATACTAATGAGGATTTAGATAAATTGTCATCTTTAAGATGGTCCAGTAAAGATCTTATATTAGGTCATCTGAGTCTCACCTAGACCTATTTACCGATGGTTGACAGAGGTTCCTCTTTAAGTGGCTGTTGGTGTCAAAATCGGTCACAACGGAATCAAAGGCAAAAAGTCTCCGCAGAAAATATAAAAGAAATCGTTTTATAAAACTCGAAGAATCATTTTATTAAACTCGAAGAATCGTTTTATAAAACTCGAGAATCGTTTTATAAAACTCAAGAATCGTATTATAAAACTCGGAATCGTTTTATAAAACTCAAGAATCGTTTTATAAAACTCGATGAATCGTTTTATAAAACTCGAGAATCGTTTTATAAAACTCGAGAATCGTTTTATAAAACTCGAAGAATCGTTTTATAAAAGTCGAGAATCGTTTTATAAAACTCGAAGAATCGTTTTATAAAACTCGAGAATCGTTTTATAAAACTCGAAGAATCGTTTTATACACTACAAGAAAACTAAGCATTTACTAGGAAACTTTACTAGGAAAATAATTCCTCGTAAAATTACTACGAGTTTACTTCGAGTTTACTAGGAAACAATGTTTCCTCGCAAGGTTCTCGTATACTTACGAGAAAACAGTTTCCTCGTAAAGTCGTAGTATACTTACGTGGCCCTTACGAGGAAAAAGCCATTTTCCTCGTAAACCCGTAGTAACTCATTTACTCGTAAAGTCCTAGTAATTGATTACTACGAAATTAGGAGGAATGGGTTTTTTACTACGAAATTAAGAGGAACTAGATAGAAAATCTCGAATTTAAATTTTGTACCTACTTTTACTAGTAATTTCCTAGTAAATTCTCAGATTCGAAAATTTATATAAATACCACCATATGTGATTCATTTGAAACACACCAAACAAATAGAAAATACTCAATTCATAACTGAAAGGAGTTCACAGTCAACACAATAGTTTATTATCAACTCGTCATAGCTTTTCCTCAAAGAAATAGCTTGGGGCTTTTCTTCAGGTAGATAGTTCGAGGAAAGCTATGTGGGGTTGATAAAAACCGTTCCGATGACTGTATACTTCTTTTAGTTTTTTTTTTTTAATTTATGATTTTGGGTTTAGGAAGATGTATAGGTATAAGTTATGGAAGTTGGTTTAGGTTTAGGGTTTAGGTTTAAGGTTAGGGTTTACGGAATTTAGATTAGGTGGTTAGTTTAGGGAACTTATATTAAGTTGTTTAGTTTTTAAAATTTGGGGTTTAGGTGTAGAGGAGGTTAGGAGTTTGGTTGTAGAAGAGGTTATAAGTTAAGGAAGTTGTGGTTTGGGGTTTCTAGTTTAGGGATTTACAAACCCTTTCCTCGTAAAGCCCTAGTAAGAGAAAACACGGGCATAGTTGTTTCCTCGTAAAGTCCTAGTAATAACATTACTAGGACTTTACGAGGAAAAAACGCGGGCATAGCTATTTCCTAGTAAAGCAGTTTCCTCGTAAAGTCCTAGTAATAACATTACTAGGACTTTGCGAGGAAAAAAACGCGGGCATAGCTATTTCCTAGTAAAGCAGTTTCCTCGTAAAGTCCTAGTAATGGTATTACTAGGACTTTACGAGGAAATAAAAACACGGGCATAGCTATTTCCTCGTAAAGGCCTAGTAATGTTACTAGGGCCTTACGAGGAAACAAAATTCCTTATATAAACTCTAGCAATCCGATTTCTCATTTGTAGTAAGCTTTTCTCTGAATTCTCTTAAGGTTCTCTCTATTTCCTACTTAGGTGGTTAGATTAGGGAATTTAGATTATGTGGTTAGATTAGGGAATTTAGATTATGTGGTTAGATTAGGGAATTTAGATTAGGTGGTTAGTTTAGGGAATTTAGATTAGGTGGTTAGTTTAGGGAATTTAGATTAGGTTGATTTAATTTTTGTAACTGTTTTTTTTTTTAAATGATACTAGTATATTAATGATACTAGTTGTCGAGCCGGGATGACGACTTCGTTCGTCAATTTAACGAGCAACATCCGTAGTTTAGTTTTTTTTCTTTAATTGTATATGAATTTAAAACTTAAATATTTAGTTATTTATAAAATATTTAGTTATTTCTTTTTTATTTAAAATTTGGATTCTTTCTTTTTTAAATATATTATTTATATTTATTTAATTATTTTTTTAATAGGGAAAAATATTTCAAAGTAAATTCGTAGTAAAGCATTACTAGGAAATTACGAGGAAAGTGGAAAAACATTTCGAAGTAAATTCCTAGTAAAGCATTACTAGGAAATTACGAGGAAAGTGGTTACTAGGAAATTACGAGGAAAGTGGTTACTACGACTTTACGAGGAAAACGGCTTTACGATGAACGATTCACGACAAAGCACGTTTCCTCGTAATTTCCTAGTAAAGGGTCCTTTACTAGGAAATTACGAGGCAAAGCCGTCCTAGTAAAACTTGTGTTTTGTTGTAGTGATAAAACTCAAAGAATCGTTTTATAAAACTAGAGAATCGTTTTATAAAACTCGAGAATCGTTTTATAAAACTCAAGAATCGTTTTATAAAACTCAAAGAATCGTTTTATAAAACTCGAGAATCGTTTTATAAAACTCGAAGAATCGTTTTATAAAACTCGAAGAATTGTTTTATAAAACTAGAGAATCGTTTTATAAAACTCGAGAATCGTCTTATAAAACTCGAGAATCGTTTTATAAAACTCGAGAATCGTTTTATAAGACTAGAGAATCATTTTATAGAACTCGAGAATCGTTTTATAAAACTCGAACATCGTTTTATAAAAACTCGAAGAATCGTTTAATAAAACTCGAGAATCATTTTATAAAACTCGAGAATCGTTTTATAAAACTCGAGAATCGTTTTATAAAACTCGAAGAATCGTTTTATAAAACTCGAGAATGGTTTTATAAAACTCAAGAATCGTTTTATAAAACTCAAGAATCGTTTTATAAAACTCGAGAATCTTTTTATAAAACTCGAAGAATCGTTTTATAAAACTCGAAGAATCGTTTTATAAAACTCGAAGAATCGTTTTATAAAACTCGAAGAATTGTTTTATAAAACTCGAGAATCGTTTTATAAAACTCAAGAATCATTTTATAAAACTTGAAGAATCGTTTTAAAAAACTCGTGAATCAGTTTATAAAATTCGAAGAATCGTTTTATAAAACTCGAAGAATTGTTTTATAAAACTAGAGAATCGTTTTATAAAACGAATCGTTTTATAAAACTCGAGAATCGTTTTATAAAACTAGAGAATCATTTTATAGAACTCGAGAATCGTTTTATAAAACTCGAACATCGTTTTATAAAAACTCGAAGAATCGTTTAATAAAACTCGAGAATTATTTTATAAAACTCGAGAATCGTTTTATAAAACTCGAAGATCGTTTTGTAAAACTCGAGAATCGTTTTACAAAATCGCGAAAAACCAAAACCGCCACAAAACGTGAACTAGTCACGACTAGTTCGCCTGCTGGCGAACTAAGCCAGCTCGGCTTAGTTCGCCAGCAGGCACACTAGAAACCTCCCGACTAGTTCGCCTGCTGGCGAACTAAGCCAGCTTGGCTTAGTTCGCCAGCAGGCGAACTAGTGACTCCCCAACGGCGAAATAAGAGGGGCTGACTTTGCCCCACAGGTTATTATTGCCTAGTTCGCCATATGGCGACCTGGCCAAGCTGAACTAGCTCACCGTACGTCGAGCCGACCATCCCGAGCCTCGATTTCCCACATCCTTGATTCAAGGCATACGTCTTTCGACACGATCGTATTCCGAATCACGGTCGAAATGTCTCTCGTTTTGTCTCGATCCGTCCTATCGTTCGAGTTTTACGATAAAACCGTAAAACTTTGTTTTCTCTAAAAGAACTCGAGGAAATCGTATAAAACGGCAACGGTTAAACGAAACACCGAATATTGCCTAAACTATACGATTTATTCGTGATTTTTAGTAAAAAATCGTACAAAACGCGTTTTTAATAAAACCCTGAGTAAATCGTAGAACACGGCAACGATTAATCGAAACATCGAACATTGCTTAGCTTTACGATTAACTCGAGAAACTTATCTAAAAACGGCATCGTATCAGGAAACGATCTCGTCTAAAGTCGTAAAACGGATTTATCATAAA
Source organism: Eruca vesicaria subsp. sativa (assembly GCA_932364175.1). Classification (NCBI taxonomy): domain Eukaryota; kingdom Viridiplantae; phylum Streptophyta; class Magnoliopsida; order Brassicales; family Brassicaceae; genus Eruca; species Eruca vesicaria. The sequence continues at coordinate 28,269 of CAKOAT010207154.1, forward strand.
ACAGCTCGGAAAGTCATAAAACGCAATAAAAGCCACTCGCGACTTTAAACGAAGTCCAACCCGAAGATACGACGACGTTTTGGCGATTTACTCGCAGAAAGAAGATAAATGTCAAACTTGAAGATAAATGTCAAGTTTGAGGATAAATAGAAAATTTCCGTGGGAAAAAAGGAAAGATCGAGATAAATGGAAGGTTCCCATTAAACTCGAATCTGGGCGAAATGGAAAGACTAAACCGCCTAGGAAGGGAGTATATAAGCAAGAGGCATTGGGCAGAAGCAAAGGGACGAAATCCAGAGCTCTCATCTGAGACTTTTACAACTTTTCTAGACTTAGAATTTTCAGCACTTAGAAACTTAGGCTTTTTCTCGACAAGTTCGGTTTCTATGACTGGCGCTCAATTAGTAGACGAACTCGCCCAGGCAGTTCGATCTCTGGTCCAGCTCTACCAACTGAACTACGTTCGACTTGATCCTCGAAAGGGGTACATAGGCAGCCTTTCATAAGGTTCAGTCCGAAATCAATCAAACCTTTTTTCCTATCTTTTTCCGTCTTTCGTTATCAAGCTGCGACTCGACTAGATCTAGGGTTTCATGTTTATAACTCGCTGATGGCCCCTGCGGCCAAAGTCTTTGTAATTCCTTGTAATGATCGCAAAGCTCTTACGCGAATGGGAAATAAGATCGACTTTCTTTATAAATTCGTTTTATTGCGTTTTTCATATTTTTCCGCATTTATTTGGTTACTTGTCGTTGGCTTTTGCAGAGATCCGGTGCCTCTGGAAAATTAGAGTTTTCCTAAGTTTCCATATTTAACGGAAATCGACAAGTGTGAATTTCGATTCCCACAGTGGCGGTTTAGGGGAAGGATGGAGATAGGGAAGTTCATAACTGTGTCCAGCAACGACACCTATGGAGATCGTGTTTTCGCGGGTAGAGTTACTTCTCAGGTCACGCGGTGGAGCGTATGGACACACATCTTCTCAAACCGTCTGATATTCATGCAAAACCTAATGAAGACGCGTGTCAAGCCTTATCTACATTGAAGACACGTGGATTGGCTGAATGACATTAAAGAGTCTCAAGTGAATTATATGGAATGAATATGGGCATGATATTATTTCAGGTTTATAAAGTTTTCAAGTATATTTTTAAATTGGGATATGTGTACTTCTCTTGTAAAATGCCTGGTGCGCCCCGAATTAGCAGCATAATCAAATCAAGAAGATTAGGCTTATGGGTTTGAGTTTTAAACGAGATGAGCTTGACGATTTAAAAAAATATGTTTATGGACATGATTCATCCCAAAGAAAGAAAGGTCCAACAAGAAAATATGAGATATGGTCGAATAATATATCAATCTGACGGCAATTCAGAGACAGTCGACCATGCGGAAGCACGAGACCAGCCGAAGAGGTTTACGACTACAATCCTTCAATTTCGGTCAAGTCAAAACATTTATGATTTTTGGTCAATTCAAAGTCTTTAGTCAAGTCTTCCTTGTTTTTATAAGTTGCTATTTTCTATGTTTGACTAATCTTTTGTATTCCAACATTTTGTATGCTTTGCCTATTATATAAAGGTCATTTGATCAATGAAATAAAATAAGCTTTGAGTGATTATTTTTGGAACCTTGAGAGGGATTCTCACTTTTTCAATGGTGTATAATATCCATTGATCTTATTTCGTTTCTTGGTGTGGTTAGCTCCAAGTTACACATCTCTTTCTCGTTGGACCGGTAAGTCACATCCGGCAACAGATCGAGTTTGCTTCTTGTCGGACCTGTGAGTCATATCAGGCGACATTCAAGCACCCTTGGCAGTATCATTGGGCCTTCCGCATCCCTTTGTGACGTCGTTCATCCATCATTTCTCATTCGTTTCGTCTGAGATCATATCCAAAGTCCGGTTGAGTGATCCTTTCCTGATCTAGGGCGTATCATTTGGTATCAGAGCCACTCACCCGGTACTTGTCTGTTCATTTTTTTTTTTTTTATCTTTTCATCTTCTTCATCCATCTTCTACCTTTCTTTTCTATATATATATATATATATATATAAAAAAGTGCTCTATGAAAAGCCAAGAGATCATCACATCTCGAACTAAAGAAAGACAGATTTGAGGGCAAATCTTTTTAAAGGAAGAGAGAATGATGCGCCCCGAATTAGCAGGAAAATCAAATCAAGAAGATTTGGCTTATGGGTTTGAGTTTTAAACGAGATGAGCTTGACGATTTAAAAAATATGTTTATGGACATGATTCAGCCCAAAGAAAGAAAGGTCCAACAAGAAAATATGAGATATGGTCGAATAATATATCAATCTGACGGCAATTCAGAGACAGTCGACCATGCGGAAGCACGAGACCAGCCGAAGAGGTTTACGACTACAATCCTTCAATTTCGGTCAAGTCAAGACATTTATGATTTTTGGTCAATTNTTGTATTCCAACCTTTTGTATGCTTTGCCTATTATATAAAGGCCATTTCATCAATGAAATAAAATAAGCTTTGAGTGATTATTTTTGGAACCTTGAGAGGGATTCTCACTTTTTCAATGGTGTGTAATATCCATTGATCTTATTTCGTTTCTTGGTGTGGTTAGCTCCAAGTTACACATCTCTTTCTCGTTGGACCGGTGCGACACATCCGACAACAGATCGAGTTTGCATCTTGTCGGATCTGTGAGTCATATCAGGCGACATTCAAGCACCCTTGGCAGTATCATTGGGCCTTCCGCATCCCTTTGTGTCATCGTTCATCAATCATTTCTCATTCGTTTCGTCTGAGATCATATCCAAAGTCCGGTTGAGTGATGCGCCCCGGTTCGAGCACCGACCTGCTCGGATCATAGAACCGGCCCAAGGAGACGATCTTGTCGACCAACTCGATTCAACCGAGGTTTCCCCATCAGATGACACTTACTTGGGTGAGCTGGATGAGCTGGGTGAGCTAAGTGACACTGGAGATGGAGCTGGTTTAGTTGCTGGGCGAAATGGACCTTTTTCAGCCCACGGAAAAATTCATAACAAATTCAATTTGGGTCCGTTTTACACCAAACTCGACCAGGACTTTGCTGATGGAATTCTGCCCATTTGCATCAAGAAATATCAACAAAAGGAGTCAAAGTCGTGGTCATATCAAGGGGCATTCAACAACACACTTATTTCTAGTTAAAAGCCTTAGTCTTTGTTTGTGTTTTCTAAGTTTCTAGTTTTCTACAAAAACTCTTCATTTCTTTTGACCACAAGTAGTATAAATATGTAAACTCTTCTATGAATAAATCAGTCTATGTTTTTGAGTTTAATTTCGTTTCTTCTCTGAGTGAGAGAGAGAGTTTTTTAGCTAGTTCATTGGTGTGAACCGGCTTGTTGATTTGGTGGTCAGCCATTTCATCTTTGTGTGTTGTTTGGTGGTTAGCCAACACATTCATCATTTCTTTGGTGGTTAGCCTTAGATCGTGGGTATATCAAGAGCCATTCCGCATCTCTTGACGATCCTTTCAATCCATCTCAGTTCCAGAAGTGATGTTTGCCTTCTCGGTTCATATCCAACACCCAGCTAAAGTGATCCTTCGATTTTGGTTCTATCAATGCCCATTTGGGCTTCTTTAATAAAAAGAGACAATCCCTGTTTGGGAACGCGCTAGACGCTAATCGGGCGGTTAGATTAGGCCTAATGCTTAACTAACTAATCTCGGATTAAACAGAGATTATACTAGATGGAATTTTTAAATATGTATTTATATAGTTATATACATTGAGTATATGAAGTGTTACAAACGGGATTTCATTGCTTGACTGGCCAAGCTACTCGACAGAGCTAGGAGAGTTTGCCTTACTGAAGGATAGACTTCCAAACTTTAAGATCTCCTACGTACCAATAGCGTAAAATCGGACTGCAGATGGTTTAGCTAGGGTTGCTCATAATTTTTTATCGCTAGTTGTATTTTGTTGGTTGTTCTATTCCGGTCTAGATTCCAAGACCACCTCAAGCTTGAGTAATAGAATAGTCTTTTGATGTTAAAAAAAACAGGATTTCATTGCTTAGTGGTTAGTCACTTATGAAATAGCTTCGCATGTCACATGTTGGAGTAAAGCTGTTAGTTTTATTCAATTTTTGTGATTTTCATTTAGAGAAAGCAAAATGACATTTTTACCCTCCTCTTCAACCTCAACTCTGCAATTTCCAGATATGAAAGTCGCGTTTTACACTTTTTCTACAATTTCACCTAGTTTCTAATCTAAGGCATAATCTATTGTTTAACAGTTAAAATTTTGATTCTTTCAAGCTTTTTTTTTATCTACCGCCTAGACTCACCGACTATGATTTCCTTGCTACGGTACTCCTCCAATTACCGTTTAATCGGCCGAAAACACGGCCAGGCGGGCGTCTTTTTGAACAGGGGTATATACTAGGTGATTTCTTGTACTTATGCACGGATATAATACTTATAAACTAGATACATTAGATAATTTATTAATATTTTGTTTTTAATTTTTAATTATTCAATTATATATGTTGTAATCAATATGCATGATTATTTTAAAGGGAAAATTGTCATTTAAATCACAAACTTTCAAATTTGGTTGAAATAAAGCACCAACTTTCTCATAAGCCAAAAAAATACTCAACTTTTATTAACAAGCCATTTTAATCACAAACTTTCGTCGACTATACCAATTTAGGCATATCGTTAGTCAACAGTTATAGTTGACTAACGGTAGGCCTAAAATGACTTTCAAAGTTGATGTTTTTTTTGGCACAAATATAAATCAATATTTTTTTTACAATATTGGATATATTTTTAATATTGAAAATATTTTTAACAGAAACACTAATAAATAAAACTAAAAATAAAAATTCTAGAAAAAATATAAATTAAACTCAATGTAAAATAATTAGTTAACATACATTAATTGAGTATCTTAGTTATAAAATGATAAGGATATTTTAATTATTTACAATTAATTTTTGTAAATATTTATATAATCCTATTTGAATTATGTTTTATAATTTTTTTTTCAAAAGTTTGTTGATAAAATATTAATTCAACTCGTGTTTCTTAAATGAAAAAATTGTCGATTAATGAATTATTCATGATTCTTTAAGTTTATAATAAATATCTTCAAACAAATCTATATATTTTCTATAAAATTTTTACAAGAGGTTTTCTGCATCTAAAAAAAAATAAGTTTCACCAAAATAGATAACTTTTTTTGTTATCCGGTAACTCATTTTGTTTAAAAAATCAAGAATTGAAATAATATTTTACTAACAAATTTTTGACAGTAAAATTATAAAACATAATCCGTGTAGGATGATACAAATATTTTTTAAAAATTAATCGTAAATAATTTAAAAATCATAATCATTTTTAACTAAAATACCCAATTAAGGATATGTTAATTAATAATTTTACATTGAGTTATTTTTATATTTTTGAATGGAGTTTATTTTTTATTTAAATTTTTATTTATTAGTGTTATAGTTATTAAAAGTTTCAATATTTAAAAGCTAAAATATTGAAAAATTGTTGATTTATATTTGTGCCAAAAAAAACACCAACTTTAAAAGCCATTTTAGGCCTACCGTTAGTCAACTATAACTGTTGACTAACGATATGCCTAAATTGGTATGGTCGACGAAAGTTTGTGATTAAAATGGCTTGTCAATAAAAGTTGAGTGTTTTTTTGGCTTATGAAAAAGTTGGTGTTTTATTTCAACCAAATTTGAAAGTTGGTGATTTAAATGACAATTTTCCCTTATTTTAAATAACATTAATTAGACGTATAATTTTGGTTACATAATATCTCGAATGTTTGGTTATTATTTGGATATATCAAATAACGTTTTTTTGATTCAACTATAATATTTTTTTATAATGATTAAAATTTTGATTAATTTTGTTATTTTCATGTAGTTCGATTCTTGTCTTAGATTTGTAAATATACTTTAGTAAAATTATGTATAATTTAATATATTTTGTTTTGAGAATCAAATAGTAATAGTAAACAAAAGTGTTGATTGATTCAAAGTTACATAAATAAACATAACAATGATAGTTCTATAATTTATGTATAAAATGTTGCAATAAAATAATATATTATTGTTTTATTAAATCTTTGAATTTGTATAAAAATTGGATTGGTCTAGTTACAAATTTTGTGGGTATATTGTGTTATATCCGTCAAATAAAAGAATAACTATTTCTAATTTAACTCAACCAAGTGATATGAATTGTATTCATTATATTAGTTTGGTTCTTTATCTTAGAAGTGTAAATATATTTTTATTTTGTAGTAGTTTGTTATATTTTGTTTTTAAAATAAAATTATAAAAATAAAGTGATGATAGGTGTAAAGTAGCATAAAAACAAAACCGATAAATTTTAAAAGGGAAGTATTTACTTTACTTTAATATCAAGATTCTATTTCTAGACTTTCCCTTTTTATGAAATCAAACTATATATATAAAAAATCGTTTTAAATTTTATAAATATTTTTATTATCTATTAATATAAAATAGAAAAGGGAACTTAAAAAGAAATATTAAATTAACTTTTATTCATTGAGAAATAGATTGATTTAAATAAAAGGCTTAATACTGTAAGAATATATATTATTTTGTTTAATATTTTCTTTTAAAGGGAATATTATTTCTTTACTTTAAAATTAAGATTATTTTGTGAAGTTCCTTACTATGAATTACACAATATATAAAAGATAATTTTGTTTTTTAAATTTATAAATTTCTTTATTATATAGGATATTTGAAAAAAATAAATAAAAATAAACGTAAATAAAACGTAAAAATAAAATAAATATTAATAAAGATAATTAGAAATATTTGATTCATTAAGGGTATCACTGTAATCAACCATCGTGAGTGTTACCTTATACATAAAACTATATACATGGATTTGTATTTATTTTTAAATATTATGATGTAAGATCTTTTTGGATAACATAATATAAATTTTTAAGATAATGATGATTGTCAAATTATTAAATTCCTTTTTATTTATGGATAATTATATATTTAGAAATATAAACTAATTGTTTATTAAGGTAATAAAGACTTAAATGCTATAACTTCTATTTTATTATTTGCAAAGTAATTTTTCATATTTCTCTTATTAACAGTTCTCTCGTTAACAGTAAAATGGTTAATATCGTTTTATACCCTTGATAAATAAAATATATATATCAACCAAAAATTTAAAAAAACGAATTTAAAATTTATTTGATGAGATAAGTGATTAAGAACAATAATAAAAATTATCCAACTAAATTTTATTTCAAAATAAAAAAATAATTCTTATATATATAAATATCTTCTAAAAAAAGTTAACAGTTACAAAATAGAAAATACATGACTAAATATTAATCAAGTAAAAATCTTACTTTTATATACTTAAAAAAGTAACATGTAAGAAATTTCAAATGAAAGTATGAATAATAATTTATCATGACAATTAAACAAACTTACTTCTCAAATAATGGTAAATAAAAAACAAATTTAACTATGATATTTTGTTAGAATTATTTATTATTCCCAAGATAATCATAAATTATCAGCTAAATCATTAAAATTATTCGGGGTTTTTGCAAAATTGACTCAAAACTCAAAGTCAAACACAAAATTAACTTCTTCTTTTGACTCATCTTGTTTTTGTCCTATTGACCCCACATCTTCATTTGATTTACGAAAATGCCATTAATTTTTTCGAAAATGGTCTTTTTACTCTCTCAACCTCATCATCTTCAAGTATTTATAACATAGCCATTGCCATGAATACTCCCAACAACCTTGTACAACCCAACAACCTTGTACAACCAAGGTTTGAAGCTTTTAATGCACTTAAAACCGATACACATACTCTCTTTCTCAATTGTTATGAACAAAAAACAACTTCTCCTTCACTTTGTCTCCATATTCATACCAAAAACCCAAGCTTTGGATAGCAAATTTTTTATGGTTGATAGAGCCATTTAAGCATACAATTCTTGGTGGGTTACTTTTGTTTGATGTTCTGGGTGGTTGGAGAAGACTCTGTGTGCAACGGAAGTCATCTCACCTAGTTTAAGGTATGAAATTGAATTTTTTTCCAGATCTATTCGCGTTGAAGACTTACCCGTAAGTCATCTGGATGTAGAAGACTAACGGATAAGTCTTCTGTTCAAACGGACGACTTACGTATAAGTCGTCCAGCTTTGTTTGTTAAAAAAAAAACACCAGACGACTTAGTCGTCTAGGTAAAACGGGCTACTTTTGCACTTGACCGAATTGTGTCAAATATTTGACTTTTTCTGGACGACTTACAATTAAGTCGTCTCTGGGAAAGTTAAAATTTCAATATTTTATTAAATCTAGACGACTTACGGATAAGTCGTCTTAGGTTAGTTTTGCAATTCAAAAATAAAACTTAAATTTTTAACTTTTCCAGAAGACTTAATTGAAAGTCGTCCTACCAGACGACTTATGTTAAAGTCGTCCAGGATAAGCAAAGTCGTCCAGAATACTTTCCGAGTTTTCTGGTCAAACCTTGCTTATCCTGCACGACTTTAACATAAGTCGTCTGATTAGATGACTTACAATTAAGTCGTCTGGGGGAAGTTAAAAATTTAAGTTTTATTTTTGAATTGCAAAACTAACCTGAGACGACTTATCCGTAAGTCGTCTAGATTTAATAAAATATTGATATTTTAACTTTCCAAGAGACGACTTAATTGTAAGTCGTCCAGAAAAAGTCAAATCTTTGACACAATTTGGTTAACTGCAAAAGTAGCCCGTTTTACCTAGACAACTTAATTATAAGTCGTCTGGTGTTCTTTTTTTAACAAACAAATATGGATGACTTAGAATTAAGTCGTCCCATTTAAATTTCAATTGTAAAAATGACCTCAATGGACGACTTACGGGTAAGTCGTCCAGACGACTTACTGGTATGCCGTCTACGTCGATGTTTAGTAAACTTTCATGAAATTCTCTATGTTTACTAATGTGTTCTATTTTGAATTTTTGCAGATGATTCGTCAGTTACATGCAGTGTATGGAGAATGGTTGTTGAAAGACTGCCGTTGGGATTTTGTGGTTGATGATATCAAAGACGAGCAAGATTGTTTTTATTGAATGAAGATTCAACACATGCTGAACTTGTTGCAATGGCACAAGAAGATTATAACCTGGACATGAGCACAGTCACTGTGGAGATTAGATACTCACTACCAGCAGAAAAGATGATGGCTCCAGACACCCCTCCCATTCATGTTACAAGTTATAGACAAGTTCGTAACTTGCTTGAGATACTCAAAACTCATAGAGTATGTCTTTGTGTCTCAAGCCGTAGCAAGGTGGAAACGGTTTCAGAGGAAAGGGGAGAAGCTGATGAATGGTTTGAAGATGATGAAGCTGATGAATGTTTTGAAGATGAAGGTGATAATGAGTTGATTGAAGATGAAAATCATGATGGGGAGGAGGATGATAAGGAGGAGGATGCTGAAATCTCTGTTTGCTCTAATGTTGCTGAAGCGGACGAGAATGGTGAGGATTATAGTGTTTATGGAAAGGTTAGAGATGAGGATGAGGAAGAAGATGATGATGTGGTTTTTGAAGATTTCAAAGATACATATGCTATTGAAGGAGGACGATCGAATGGTAACGGTATATATGTCAACAAAAGTTTTGTTAGCAAGGATGCACTGCTTTCAGAGCTGCGGTTGACAGCAGTGAGGCGTAAGTTCTCCTTCAGAATATACAAGTCAACGAAAACTCTCCTTGTGGCAACATGTCGGGTTAGTGGTAGTGGATGGAAGATAAGAGCGAGTGTGAAACATGGGACAAACACGTTTTGGGTAACAAAATATGTGGAAACACATACATGCTCAGTGGGAGACCGAATCGCTCAGCGGAGACACTGTACTCCGAAGTATATTGGTAGGCTTTTCATTGATCGTGTTGGAATCATTGATGGGTTGACTCCGCAGCATATCAAAGATGCAATGAAGAACATGTTTGGCATGGAGCTTGATTACACCACTTCATACAGGGCACTGTTATATGCACAAACATTTCTGAGAGAAACAACAGAAGATGGGTATTCGTATCTGCCATCATATCTCGAGCAAATCTCCTTAGCATTTATCATGATTCTGTCACGGCTATAGAACTTGATTCTATGAATAGATTTAAGTATCTATTTCTCTCTTTCTTCTATCAAAGGTTTTAAGTATCAGGGAAGGGTCATTGTGGTGGATGGGACTCACCTAAGTGGGAAGTATGAGGGTACTATGTTGGTTGCAACCGCACAAGATGGGAATTTTCAGATATTTCCGTTGGCTTTTGGGATCGTAGATGCTGAAGATGACCCTTCTTGGGAATGGTTTTTCACAAAATTGGCTACTTGTATATTTGATGACCAGCCTCTGGTGATAGTCTCTGACCGGCATACGGCGCCAGTAGTCTCTGCCGTTGCAGGTCCTTCTCCTTCCGCTGAGACGGTACTCTTTTTTTGTTTGTTCACCATTAAAAGTGCGTGTCATAAGGTGTTTCCTTGGGCAGTGAGAGGAATATGTTATTATCACCTTCAAGATAACATTGTCAAAAAGTATAAAGGGAAACATCTCTTGTACTTGGTGAAAGGTGCTGCTTATGCTCATATGGTTTCAGATTTTAACCGGTACATGGCTGAGATAAATAGTACAAACCCGGACCTTGCAACGTATTTGGTGAATGCCGACGTCAGCCTATGGACAAGGGTTTATGTTGGTGTCAAAATCGGTCACGACGGAATCAATGGCTAAAAGTCTCCGGAAAAGTAAATATAAAAAATACGTTTTATAAAACTCGAGAGATCGTTTTATAAAATTGAGAAATCGTTTTATAAAACTCGAGAAATCGTTTTATAAAAGAAGTTTCCATTTTATAAAACTTGAGAGATCGTTTTATAAAACTAGAGAAATCGTTTTATAAAACTCGAGAAATAGAGGAATTGTTTTATAAAACTCGAGAAGCCGTTTTATAAAACTCGAGAAATCGTTTTATAAAACTCGAGAAATCACTTTATAAAACTCAAAGAATCGTTTTATAAAACTCGAGGAGTCATTTTATAAAACTCGAGAAATCGTTTTATAAGACTCGAGAAATCGTTTTATAAAACTCGAGAAATAGTTTTAAAAAACTCGAGAAATCGTTTTATAAAACTCTAATAATTGTTTTATTAAACTCGAGAAATTGTTTTATAAAACTCGAAGAATCGTTTTATAAAACTCGATAAATCGTTTTATAAAACTCGAGAAATCGTTTTATAAATCCAAAGAGATTTCCGAACAAAGGAAATCCGCGGAAAACTCGGAATATCATTATCTCGGAAAAACGAAACAAACGTCGATTACACGATCATCCGAGTTAAGCACAAAAACCATGAAAAACCGAAACCGCCGTAAAACGCGAGTTAAGCCAGCCGTTGGGCGAGCTAGAAGCTTCCCGGGTAGCTCGTTGAACGGCGAGCTGAACCAAGCGCCTAGCTCGCCCAAGAGGCGCTGACTTTGCCCCAAGGGTTCTTATCGCCTAGCTCGCCATACGGCGACCTGCCCAAGCTGAACTAGCTCGCTGTACGTCGAGCCGACCATCTCGAGCCTCGATCTCCCACATCCTTGATTCAAGGCATACGTCCTTCGACACGATCGTATTCCAAATCACGGTCAAAATGTCTCCCGTTTCGTCTCGATCCGTCCTATCTTTCGAGTTTTACGATAAAAACCGTAAAACTTTGTTTTCTCGAAAAGAACTCGAGGAAATCGTATAAATCGGCAACGGTTAAATGAAACACTGAATATTGCCTAAACTATACGATTTATTCGAGATTTTTTTGTGAAAATCGTAGAAAACACGTTTTTAATAAAACCCCAAGTAAATCGTAGAAAACGGCAACGATTAATTGAAACATCGACCATTGCCTAGCTTGACGATTAACTCGAGAAACTTATCTAAAAACGGCATCGTATCCGGAAACGATCTCGTCTAAAGTCGTAAAACGTATTTATCGCAAAACGGCTCGGAAAGTCCTAAAACGCGATAAAAACGAAGTCCAACCCGAAGATACGACGACGTTTTGGCGATTTACTCGCAGAAAGAAGATAAATGTCAAACTTGAAGATAAATGTCAAGTTTGAGGATAAATTGAAGATTTCCGCGAGAAAAAAAAAGGAAAGATCGAGATAAATTGAAGATTTCCGATAAACTCGAATCTGGGCGAAATGAAAAGACTAAACCGCCTAGGAAGGGAGTATATAAGCAAGAGGCATAGGGCAGAAGCAAAGGGACGAATTTCAGAGCTCTTATTTGAGACTTTTACAACTTTTCTAGACTTATAATTTTCCGCGCTTAGAAACTTAGGCTTTTTCTCGACAAGTTCGGTTTCTATGACTGGCGCTCAATTACTAGACGAACTCTCCCAGGCAGTTCGATCTCTGGTCCAGGTCTATCAACTGAACTACATTCGACTTGATCCTCGAAAGGGGTACGTAGGCAGCCTTTCATAAGGTTCAGTCCGAGATCAATCAAACCCATCTTCTTATCTTTTTCCATCTTTCGTTATTGAGCTGCGACTCGAATAGATTTAGGGTTTTATGTTGGTAACTCGCTGATGGCCTTTGCGGCCAAAGCCTTTATAATTCCCTGTAATGATCGCAACGCTCTTACGCGAATCGGAAATAAGATCGACTTTCTCTATGAATTCGTTTTATTACGTTTTTCATATTTTTCCGCATTGATTTGGTTACTTGTCGTTGGCTTTCGCAGAGATCTGGTTCCTCTGAAAAATTAGGGTTTTCCTAAGTTTCCTTATTTAACAGAAATCGACAAAGGTGAATTTCGGTTCCCACAGTTTGGCGCTAGAAGGAGGGAGGGGGGGGGGGTCGGATAACTCTTACTCATAGCCGCAAAACGCTTGATCAAAACGATGTCTGGATATATGAAAGACAAAGTCGCAACTCGCAAAAACGCTGGTAAAACAACTCTAGCAGCGACTGCTCTTATAGCCAATGCTCACGCAAACGCTGTAATAATTAATAAAATTAAAAACTGAATCGCGACTCTTCACCACGGAAAGAGCACGAAACGAGCTCGCGATTTCTCCGTCTAAAAAAAGGGCAACAATAAAACCAATCAAACCCTGTAACCCAATGGCGAGTTGGACACGATTCTCGGGATCCTAAGCCCTATCCTATTCCAATCTCGATCGTTCATCTCAATCGGACTTTCCGTTGAGATTCTACGACGAAAACAAGTCAACTCGACGAATCGAGATCACCCGCGCCAAGCGTCTTAGCTCGCCGAACGTAGAGCTAAACCCAGCTGGCTTAGCTTGCCGAACGTAGAGCTAAACCAAGCGTCATAACTCGCCGAACGTAGAGCTAAACCAGGCGCCTAGCACGCCCAAGAGGCGCTGACTTTGCCCCAATGGTTCTTATCGCCTAGATCGCCATACGGCGACCTGGTCAAGCTGAACTAGCTCGCCGTACGGCGAGCTGAACCGTTCAGGACTAGCTCGCCGTGTGTCGAGCTGGCTTGTTCACCATACTGCGAGCTAAACCAAGCGCCTAGCTCGCCCAAGAGGCGCTGACTTTGCCCCAAGGGTTCTTATCGCCTAGTTCGCCATACGGCGACCTGGTCAAACTGAACTAGCTCGCCGGACCGCGAGCTGAACCGTTCAGAACTAGCTCGCCTTATGTCGAGTTGAACCAAGTGCCAGCCTCGCCCAAGAGGCTCTGAATTTTCCCCAAGGGTTCTTACCATCCAGATCGCCACACGGAGAGCTGAAAGGGTTCACTGGACTCGCCATACGTCGAGCTGAACCAATCCTCGAGTTTCTCTCTCGAGTCTTGATTGCTCTGATCCTCGTTTCGTCTCAATCGGAATTTCCATCGGGATTTTACGATAAAACCGCAAAGACTTGTTTCTTCGTATAAGTTCGAATCAATCATCTAAAACGGCAATGGTTGACTTAACACCAAAGTTGCCTAAACTATACGAGAAATCTGAACTCTCTAAACACAATCCGGTTTTACGAAACTCTGCCATGCTAAAGTCAAAAATATCCAATCATAAACACGTGATTGATTTTTCGATATACAAAGAGCACGTAGTCGGTTAAATAAAACCAGCAGTACGTAGAAACAAGAACATGAACTCGATGGTTAAGTCTTCTCCCCGCTCCGATACTCTTGCTGGTAATTTGTCGAAGACCGGTAAGTCAAAAGACGAAGAATGAAGAATAGGCGGTTCCAAATCATCGAAGGTATGTCCGATCAGACTTCTAATTTCTCGTAGGTAAGGAATGAAAACGTCTTGTAAACTGCTGTAAAACCTAGGGAACTTAGAATTTAGGGGATAGTTTAGAATGCTAAGTCGTACGCAATTTTTTTTCTATCTCCATCTATTATTCTCTAATCATTCAGGCATAACTCGCAAACCAATCTAATCTCTCGTACAACCGAGAAACAATCGCCACGCATTCAAGCATACTCATTTCCTAAAGGAAAGAAGGAGCTAGAGACGTTGACGTCGTCTTAAAACCGACTCGCTCCTAGGAATTTTCGTAAATCAGACATACTCCAAGTCATCACCGATCTACCATGGTCTTTAATCGACCCGAATTGTCGATCATCCCAATCCTTCAAAGGAAACTTATTTTTCTTCTTTCGCCAAACATTTTTCCCCGCGTCGAGAAAACCACTTTCTATAAAGCAAACTCTCGGAAAAATAAGCAGAAAAATATTCAAACAATGTGACGTCTTGTCAGAATCATCCCAAAAGCAAACGGCAATCTAAGAACCGTCTAAACGCTAAAGACTGATCCAAACCGTCGGGGAAATAATCTCGAAGAATATACAGCATCTCTCGTCGCAATCATGCGGTTAGAAAATCTCTGCGAAACTTCATAGTGAAACTCGATGATTTGCCGAAGTCATAAAGATCTTCTCGAACCAGATAAAAAAAGTTTCGTATAAGAATCAAAAAATTATACGAGAATCAAACATTGATCTCATTCTCCGTCGAACCAAGTGAGTCGCGGAATAATATCAAGAACATTTGCGGAAAAAATAAAAATCGAGAAAACAAAGCAGCAATAGGGAACACTTCCTCCCTTCTCGCCGACTGATCCTATTTTTGGTCATGTGATTCATTCCGCCCGAGAAACCCACTAAAACATTTTGCGATTAGATCTCGGTGAAATAACTTTTGGTAAAACTCCACGAGTGACTCCAAAAAACTATCACCGAAGAATAAAAAACTAAGCGGAAAGGTTTCTCGTAAAATCTGCGGAAACATTGTTAACCCAATGCGTCGTGCCGATATACTAAATTCATCACCCGTTACTTACTCTAGAAATCCTTCGTATAGTCAGGATCATGTCATAACGAAGTAACTTTAATAGGTTTTGCGAAAAGTACTTTCCTTATAACGAAAACCAAGCTATACGATCCGGCACTGAGCGACTGTTGGGCCCAAATATGGCCCGTCGGCTGGAATTAGCAAGCCGGTTAAACCAAGCCCAATAATGGGCTGAATATAGGAAACTGCCCCAAAGAGGTCACGAGGAAGAGATCACGAGAAAGAGGTCACGAGGAAGAGATCACGAGAAAGAGGTCACGAGAAGAGATCACGAGAAAGAGATCACAGAGAAGAGGTCCGGATCCTTTCGTAGGGACCTGACAAAACAGTCTAGGAAGCAAAGGATAGAGACGTACGACCCAGTCAAAAGGAAGCTGTTGCAAATCCCTTGGTTTACGGAGAGAATCTCGGAGGTTGATTAGGGGAAGTTACACGTGACCTAAGGCTATTTAAAGAGAGGG
>CAKOAT010207265.1:0-47943 GCA_932364175.1 Eruca vesicaria subsp. sativa
AATCTTGTAATTACTTGAAGATGATGAGGGTGAGAGAGTAAATATGTTATTTTCGAAACCAAAAAAAAAAAAAATTTGATGGCATTTTCGTGAATTATATGAACTTGTGGGGTGAATTGGGCAAAATAAAGTTCCAAAAAAAAGGGAGGTTAGTTTTGTGGTTGACTTCAAGTTTCAGGTCAATTCTGCAAAAAGCCCTGCTTGCTTTAACTACTTATATATTAACACATAATATATTGTACGACGATAAAACCTTATTGCAACCAAAAACCCTTAATTTTGCAAAAAAAAAAAAAAAAATGCTACCAATAAAGAGAGATATTGAACTGAAAATGAGCTTCGACTTGAAAAACTCAGAGAAATCTCTAACCAAGTTCTTCTTACATATTGTTTTTGTTATATCATTAACAATTTCTTTGAAATATGTATTTTTAAGGTTCCTATATTAATTATCAGTACATATAACCTACATAGTAGCTTCAATCAAATAAATTCTCTTCCGAATTGAAGAACAAATAATACAAAGATTGGCCTACATGGGGCATTGTTTTGGGGACAAAGCAAATTAGAGAGGGAGAGGCATCACAAGTCACAAAATATTTATAGCACAAAAAAAAAAGAAGCAAATCACATGTGCTGACACATGAACATGGTTCCCTTCTTCAGTTCTTTTCTTTTGCTCTTTCAACAGCTCATCTCTCTCTATCACCCACTCGTTCACTACTCTCAGCCTCCCTCCCACTTAATTCGTTCTTTCTATTTCCTCAATAAGTTATTATTACTCTTTCTCCCTTAAATTAGCATTGCATTGCGATTGATCAATACTGATGATTGATTTTCTTGTTATTTTGATTGCTAGTAGTAAGAGAGAGCTGTTTTTAAATATATATTCATGCTTCTCTATACTCTATATAAACTAAGTGGTACAAGTGATGGACATAAAGAGAAGTGTATTAAGAGAAATTCTTGGGTTCATCCCCCAAGGTGAACTTATAGGTTCACCAACCAATATGATTTCATTGTTTTATATTCAGTATCTTTTTAAAAATGAAACAAAATATTATTGAGTTATATTATGTTTTTAAAATTAAAAGATAAAAATAAATAAAAAATAATAGTAGTTACAAATAAAAAACGTTTAAAAAAAATATTTTTATCACCACCAGCAAAACACTAAACCCTAAATCGTAAACCCTAAACCATTGGGTAAATCCTCAACCCTTAGATTAATCTTAAACCCTAGGATTTATGATTAATCTAAGGGTTTAGAGTTTACCTAAGGGTTTAGGGTTTAAGGTTTAGGTTTTAGTGTTTTGCTGTCAGTAACAAAAATATTTTTTACAAAATCAAAAATTTATCCAAGAGTTTAGGGTTTACCAAGGGTTTAGGGTTTAGTGTTTTGCTGACGATGTTAAAAATCTTTTTTTTTTAAGTTTTCTGTTTGCAACTACTATTATTATTTATTTATTTTTATTTTTAAAATATAATATAACTCAATAATATTTTGTTTCTTTTTTAAAAAGATACTGAATATAAAACAATGAAATTTTATTGCTTGGTGTACCTCTAGGTTCACCCTAGGGGATGAACCCAAGAATTACTCGTGTATTAATGGTATTGGACTATTCTTCTTTCTCATTTGATACAGTGGCCACTCATAGAGCATGCCCATCAGCGGTTTTTAACGGGTTCATGGGCTCGATATCCTAGGGCCGAAGGTCCATTTATAAAAAAAATGTTTTAATTCGGCGAACCGGTTCACCAGAGTGAACTTGTATGATACGGGTTCATGTTACGTGTCGACTCCACATTGGACCTCTTTTTTTGGTTGAGTAACGCCGAATCTCTCTCTTCACGACAGATCTGTGATTTTCCCATCTCTTTAGGGTTTGTTTCTCTCTGGAGGCGATCGATCTTCATCGCGATTCCAGAGCTTTTCTGAAGAAAATCGACGACGGAGTGTCACCTCCACGTGATCTGGTTAGTATCTACGACTCTATCGGTCTAATAGAGTCGATTTTGTGGTGAAAAGCGTTCTCGAGAGATCAAAAGGGATTTGGGGGTTTCGACTTAGGGTTGTAAATCTTAAAGGGGAATTTGATTTATGGTTTTAAAGCGTATACCGGGTTGGATTTAGGGTTCCTTTAGCGGGGATTCGAAATCGATTTGGGGATTTCGAGTTAGGGTTTAAAATTGATTTGGGGGTTTCGAGTTAGGGTTCAAAATCTTAAAGGGTGTTTCGATTTACAGTTTTAAACCTTCATTGGGGTTCGATTTAGTGTTTCTTTATCCGCGTTTCGAAATTGATTTGGGGGTTTCTTGGTTCTAATCGAGTTTGTGGTTCTGTTTAATGGTGTTAAATCGTATTGAGAGGCTCTAATCTATTTGATTTGTGATACAGATGGATCCAGAAGAGAGAAGAGATATGAAGAGGCACAAGGAGTACTACGACATGGTTGGATACGTTGGTGATTCACAATATGGGATTCCAAGTAGTTGTCCCTGTGGCTTGACAATCATTAACGAGGTTCAGGGCACGAAGGAGTTTGACAGTACCCTTCCTGGGAAGCGGTTCTTCACGTGCAGAAACTATGAGGTAAACACAATTTGAATTGTGTTAATCTCTATTCAGTGTACGAGCAATTATAATATGTGTTTATGTTGTCACCAAGGATGATGAGTTGCATTATCATCATCCTTGGGTGTTTGGTGTCCAGGAGGAGATCGAGAAGGTGATCAAGGTGGTGGCCAATCTCCATAAACAAATAGAGACACTGGAGGTTAGTAATTGTGTCGTTTACCGTAGCTGTTAGTAGTGTTCTCTAACCTTTAATTGTTGTTTGTAACGTCACTAACACACTTTATGTTTTGTTTCCATGTCCAGGAACATGTTCAAATTCTCACTGGGAAGGTAGCTGCTCTGGAGAAGGCCAACTTCGAATGAAAACCAAAGGTAAGCCTCAATCTCATTAGATGTTTGACTGATTGTTAGGTGAAGTAGAACTTAAATGGTGAACAATAGTAGAGTGAACTTTTGTTTTGAAATGATGAAGTATAACTTTTTATTATTTTCTTAACTATTTTTGAATTTTAGTTTTAATTAATTGTTAGTTATTTGCTGTGTTTTTTCTTTTAATACTTTATTGTTAATATTTTTAACATTTATACCAGAAGAAAAAAGAAAGAAAATCACTGTTCTTTCAAATTTGTTTTGATACAACGTAAAAGCAATTTGTTTGATACAAATAGTATATTACAGTGTCTTAACTAAAGACAATGAACTAGTACTTAAACTGAAGACACTGATGAACTAGAACTTATTCTTAAAACTGAACTATAACTTAAACTGATAAACTAGAATTTATTCTTAAAACTGAAATAGAACTTAAATGTTATAGGTGATTTGATGTGATGAACTAAAAGTAGATTTGATGTGAAATGAATGATATTTGTTTTGGTTGGTTGCTTTGAATATTTGTTGTGTGGAAAAACTTTAATTAATTATTTCATTAACTATAATAAATGTTTGGTTGTTAGAGATCCTTTAATTGTTCCCTACTGCCGAACCTTAAACTAGTTTAAAACCATAGGAAATCAACATACCAAAACACAGAATCACGTTAAAGAACAAAGATAAACAAACCTGAACAAGAGAACATGGATCCTTTTCCCATAAACTCTCCTAGGTTTGTGGACCTATTAGCTTCCCAAACCATTGACTTAGAGTCTCCTGAGCTTCCTAGGTTTAGTATCCAGGACTCGCAAGATCCTAAACCTGCTGAAAGGAGAAAGTGGTCACAGAAGGAAGACATCGTCCTCATCAGCACTTGGTTGAATACAAGCAAGGATCCCATCGTCAGCAATGAGCAGAAGACAGGGGTGTTTTGGAAGAGAATAGAGGAGTATGTAAACTCAAGCCCTCAGCTCATTGGCAATGGTAATAGAACTGCTAGTCAATGTAAGCAGAGGTGGGGAAGAGTCAATGAGCAGGTGTGCAAGTTTGTGGGAAGCTATGAGGAGGCGTTAAAGGAGCAAGGGAGTGGGAAAAATGAGAATGATCTCATGAAGGCTGCCCATGACATCTTCTCTAATGACTTCAGCCTTGAACATGCCTGGAGAGAGCTTTGTTATGATCAAAAATGGTGAACAAACTCTCTGTCCAGAGATGGTGCAAAGGAGAAAAGGAAGGAACATGTGGAGAACGTGCCTGACATGAAAGAGGTTAGGCCTCCTGGTGTTAGAGCGTGCAAAGCAGCCAAGCGCAAGAAGCATGGCAACGAAGCAGCTTATAATCAATTAGAGGGCATGCTAGTTATGAAAGAGAACATATCGAAACACAAAATCCTTGAACGTCTCCTTGCTCAAAAAGATACACTTTCTGAAGTAGAAGTGTCTCTAAAGAACAAACTCATATCCGAATTGCTTTGATCTTGTAAGGGCCTTCCTTGAAAAGTTGCTTAATTTTAAAACTTAATTACTTGAATCATGCTTTAAAACTTAGTTGCTTGAATACTGCTTTAAAACTTAGTTTTGATAGTATGTTGCTTGTTGCTTGAACATTATATAAATATTGATAGTATGTGCAATAGGTGCTTGAAAATTATTTTAAAATTTTTGATAGTATGTTGCTTGTTTCTTCTTGTTGTGCAGGTCACATTTGGTTGTCTGGCAAAGGACTTTGACTCAACTTGATCGTCTACTTGTTTCACGGGTCTTGATCATCTACTTGTTTCACGGGTTGTACTGTGTATTTTCATTCATGGGAAAGTGTAGTATTTTGTTGCTTTCTACACTTTGTTTTTTCCTTCACGGGATTGTAATATGTCTGTATGTTTGTTTCACGAGAAAGCATGTACTTGTGACCTATGTAACTCTCAACTCTATAAAAACTATGTATCTCTTTTATTCTATCGAAACTTGTAGTCTCTCTTCTTATATTGTCTCTTGTCTCTGTTTTTTTTCATAAACACTTAACCAAAGTTCCATCTCTTCTACTACCAATATTGTTCTATCTCTTGAAAACTCCTAAGATAAGCCACAAAATGGGGTATAGGACATTTCGACCACCATCACATTTTAACTTTTTCCAAACACTTAGCCAAATTCCCAAACCCTTAACTCATTTTTCTTCAAAAAAAAATTACAATGTCTTCCTCATCGTCTGATGGTGTTGATGAAAGATTAGACGAAGCTTTTGAAGAAATATTCGACCAACAGTTTGATCATGCTTTCGAGTCAGCGTTCGATGTTCAAGCCAAAAAACCGAGACGAGCTCATATCGAAAGAGATCGGGAACAAGGTCACAATATACTCTGGAACAACTATTTCAGCGAAACTCCTACATATCCACCTGAAATGCTTAGGCGCCGTTTTCGAATGAATAAGCCATTATTCCTTCGCATTGTCGATCGCCTAAGTAATGATGTTCTCTACTTTAAGCAAAGAAGAAATTCTCACGGAAGGTACGGGCTATCTGCACTACAAAAGTGTACAACAGCTATACGTATGTTGGCATATGGTCAATCGGGAGATACGTATGACGAATATCTGCGACTTGGTGAGAGTACTACATTTTTATGTTTGGAAAATTTCACTATGGGATAATACAATTGTTTGGAGATGAGTATCTAAGGAGACCGACTGCGGATGATCTTCAATGATTACTCGATGTTGGAGAGGTACGCGGGTTTCCAGAGATGATAGGCAGCATCATCTGTATGCATTGGGAATGGAAAAACTGTCCAATGGCTTGGGGAGGGCAGTATACACGTGGTTTAGGAAAGCCGAGAATTGTCTTAGAGGCAGTGGCATCACATGACTTATGGTTATGGAACGCTTTCTTCGGAGCTCCGGGTACCCTCAACAATATTAATGTTCTTGATCGATCACCAGTTTTTTATGACATTTTACAAGGTCGAGCTCCTAAAGTTAAGTTCAAGGTCAACAGCTACAATTATCGCATGGTGTACTACCTTACAGACAGAATCTATCCAAAATGGTCAACATTTATCCAATCCATCCCACTTCCTCAAGGTCCGCCGAGCTATTTGCTCAACGTCAAGAATCCGTCAGAAAAGATGTCAAACGTGCTTTTGGAGTATTGCAAGCTAGGTTTGCAATAGTTAAAAAATCCAGCTCTACTATGGGACAAAGAAAAGATAGGAAGGATAATAAGAACTTGTGTCATACTGCACAATATGATAGTAGAGAACGAACGAGACGGATACACTCAATATGATACGTCTAACTTTGTATCAGGAGAGTCAAGCAGGAGTTCCCAGGTTGATTTCTCGTACTCTACAGACACCCCTTCCAATATCGGTAATATGCTTGGCATTAGCAATCAAATTCGGGATCAACAAACACATGCTCGTTTGCAAGCTGATTTAGTTGAAAATATTTGGCAAAAGTTTGGTAATCGAGATGAATAATCTATGTACGTTTATGATTTCTCAATGTATTGAATAAAAAGTTTATGAATTCTCAATGTATTAAATAAAAAGTTTATGAATTCCCAATGTATTGAATATAAACTTAAAAAAAAAAACTATATATGTTTAAGAATTCTCAATGTATTGAATAAAAACTTTAAAAAAAATATTCATAAGAACCCGATCTTTAGGTTCACTAACGGTAGAGCAAACAATATACGGGTTCAACACTATTCATGGTCCCACCAGAAATATATTAAAAAAATCTAGTGAACCCCAAGTGGGGGTTCACTAATAGGCATGCTCTTAGAGCACCCCCATCAAAGGCTGATGGGGGGAGGTTCACACACAAACCAAGAAAAAAAATTAAAATATAATAAAAGTGATGAACCTGGGTCGATGAAGCTCTCCCTGGTGAACATGTATCATCACTGTTCCGTGGGCCCCACGACACGTGGCGGCCTGCGATTGGCCAATTTTTTTTTTAAAAAAAAAATCAGACGAAAAAAAAATAAAATAGAAATAATAAAAAAAGTTGTGAACCCCCATCCTCAGGTTCACTGATGGGGGTGCTCTTATTCTATCAAACTCATCAATGTCCATTCACACTGTTATAACTATTCTTTTTTGTCGTTTGATATAGGGGTCACCCATCTTAAACTTGTGTGTTACTATATACCATTGAGAACTGACATGCTAACATTTACTGATAGTTATGAATCTATAGATTGTGAAAATGCACTTGCCGTAACATTCAAATCACACTTAACATAAACTTGCCTAAGTGCCGACTTGAAACCATGTTTGAAGCTAAGTGTGTAAATATATTACAGCTCCAAATTCGGTATTACTGTATGGGAATACTTTGCATGGACCACTTGATCATTTTACTTCCGTCCATATATATATATGTTGAGAGAGCAACGAGGAGCATCCGATAGCATTTGGCGTAATTTGGTAATAAGCCAATTTGTCCACTGCTAGATAAAATTATCTTTTTTCACTTCTAAATCCCAAACAATTCGATTATGAGTCTGTACATAAAGATTTAAGAGCACCATTAACCCTAGCACTCCTAAGGAGGTTCTTAATCATTTTTTTAATAATAATGACGTGTTAATAATCCAAATTAAGAAACTTCTAAATTCGAATCCTCCAATGCAAGTTGCTTATTTTGGGGTTATTAAAAAAAACAACATAAACAGATGGATCATTTTTCAGCAATATCTTGAAATGAAACTCAGACTATATAAATTGATTGATCTAGCTTACTTATACAGTCATGAGCATCCACAAACACCAACACAACTCATCACGATTTACCTTGTGATTGCAGACGATCCATTTAAGTTTTTATACCATAGCCAGGACAAGAAAATCTACAAAGGACAAAGACTTATCACGCCTTTGCTTTGGCTTCATATTCATGTGGAGGCTGCAATACAAAATATCATTCATTCAGTACACAAAGAAATATATATAAAATATAGAGAGAAACTGATCTTTCTTACCATAAAAGTTGCAGATATCATCTTTTGTACAAACCATCTTATGTGTTGAGCTGCCACTATCGCCTGCACTGAGTCAAACCACAGATACACGAAACCTGAACTCTTCCTGCATTTTACCAGATGCACAGCACCAATATATCAAAATCTATCAAACATCAAAAGCTATTTTTAACTGAAACTCATGGGATGATGATGTTACTTACTTGTCTACATAAATATGGTTGACTCTCTCGTACTTTGAACATTCTAGGCCAACGTCTTCTTCAATATCTTCATCAAAATCATGTTTCGTCTGCAAACAAAATAAAACATTATTGGTAATACTACTTATTAGAAAACAGCCACAAGGCTGATTGAAACTCTTTTTTCAAAGGAACATTTGTCCAGACAGAGCAATGGCCATAGGAACAGACATCATCAGATCATAGAACTCTATATACCTTCAAGACAAACAAAGAGAGAGATGTTGAATTACAGTACACGTGGGAGGAAAATATCAGAATGAAACATACAAAGAAGTTAGAAACAAAAAAAAACTTTAGTGCAGGGATTCAAGCTGAGTCCTAGGTTTCAAGTGCACATACACATTACCTAAGATATGATAGAAAGCTAAAAGAAGAAACATACCCGACTCCTTTTGACCGTCTTGAGTTTCTGTCCATGATCAATCTCACGTCCCTGACCTGAAATCATACAGAAAAGAAGAAATTAGGAAACATAAACTAAGAGAAACAAGATCAGACATCAAACATTATGACCAGAAAGAGAAATCAAAGAGCAAAGATAACAAAATACGATAATGAATCGACAGCAAACATTAAGGTTCCCATACACAATCGAAGGGGGTGAATTGGAAAAGACAGTTCTTCTCAAACATCTAACGAATCGAGCCATCCACAGACATGAGTGTAGCAGCGACGAAGATTTGGCGAGCCCTGCAAACAGAATCAATCCAGAGAGAGAGAGAGAGAGAGAGAGAGAGAGTGACGCAGAATGTCCAACACGTGTCACATCAGCACTGTGTCTTGTGAACTTAATTAAGCGTCGTTGCTACATAATTTTTTTTTTTTAAATCCTAAAAACATTAAAAACCCACCATAAGCAACTGCGTTAATAGTTCTCTAACGTCATTGCTCGCATTAGGACAAGTGTCAGGTCCAAGGACGGCCATGAATCAATACTTCAAGACAGAGGAAGGAGGAAAGAAGCGGGAGCATGTGGAAGAGAGAAACATAAGAATGTTTCCAAAGGGTGATTATTATATTAAGCAATCAAATTAAGAGAGGGGGGCTCACAAAGAGCACGTGCTGCGTGCTGCTTCTCCATTTTCTCTTAAGGCCTCAAAGCTTTGTTCTTACTAAACAGCTGTTTCATAGCTGTCTGATCTCTATCTCCCCATGTGACCCCATTCATAGATATAGCTTATAAGACCATCTCAATGAGGGGTTTTTATGGTGGGGTTTTTAGTGGATTATAAGAATTCATCTCTTAACTTTTAATTAAAAGAACTAAAAACCGATTCTTAAATAAGACATTCAAAAATTGGTTCTTAATTTTTTTAGTTAAAAGTTAAGAGACGGGTGTTTATATTTTGCTAAGAATTTTACCCTAAGAACCCCCATTAGAAATGTTTTAAGTATATAACCCTTTAAGACCGAATCCATATATAAATTAATTTTAATTTTTTCTATTATAAAATAATCTTATCTCATGCATCCCTTCTCTCTATATCTCTTACTTCTGTTTTGTATAACTACTCTTTGTTATACATAGCCATTTTAGTTACTCTTGTTTGTTTCTCATTCCTCCTCTTTCTCTCTCTCTTTCTCTCATTCTTGAAAATTTCATAAAGAAAAGTGTTTTTTTGTGTGTGTCTGCCACTAATCCCATTAATGGCACAACTTCCTCCAAAGATCCCAACCATGACGACTACGACGCCGCATTGGCCTGACTTTTCCTCCCAAAAACTACCTTCCATCGCCGCAACCGCCGCAGCCACCGCGGGACAACAAAACCCTTCATGGATGGACGAGTTTCTCGACTTCTCATCGACTCGCCGTGGGACACACCGTCGCTCAATAAGCGACTCCATCGCGTTCCTAGAAACTCCTTCCTCCGGCGTAGGAAGCCATCACTTCGACAGGTTCGACGATGAGCAGTTCATGTCCATGTTCAACGATGACGTACACCAAAACCACAACAATGCGGGTCCCACGCGTTCTTCTTCCAACACCTCCACGCCGTCCAGCGACGATGACATTAACAAAGAACCACCACCGTCCGATCATAATCACATGGACACCACACCCGTTTCCAACAACGTCGGCGGTAACATTAATAACAATGAAACAGACGAGGTTCAAAGCCAATGCAAGACGGAGCCGCAAGATGGTCCGTCGGAAAATCAGGACTCCGGTGGTAGCTCCGGGAACCGTATTCACGACCCCAAAAGGGTAAAAAGGTAAATTTATCATTTTAGGGTTAAATTACTATTTCAAGAAACCAAACCAAGGTCATGCATGCACGTACAATTTATAATTTCAAACTCGTATATATCGTTTTTTTCTAATTATAAAATAGTGTCACATCGAGAACAATAACTATTTTGTTTTTGCTGAATTTTTCTACAGAATTTTAGCAAATAGGCAATCAGCACAGAGATCAAGGGTGAGGAAACTGCAATACATATCAGAGCTTGAACGGAGCGTTACTTCATTGCAGGTAAACATAGACGCACCATTACATTTTATTTATTTATATATATATATATAGGGGTGGGCGCAAGGCGATTACTTGCGTTTTTGTGTATCCTTGATACTTGACTTGCCTTAAACAAGTAATGAATTTTCGGACTTGTACTTGCCTTGTCGAAAACGAGTACTTGTTATTTCGAGTACTTGTCCAAAAATATGTTACTTGCAAGTTACTTGCCTCGTTCGATTACTTATTACTTGCAAATACTTATGAATTATTTGGATATTTTATTCAAGTTTCTAATAACTATTTATTAGATAATATTGTATAAGAAAAGATTATGAAAGTTTATTTTGTTTATTCAACTGAGAAAAAACACAAANTACTTGTTATTTCGAGTACTTGTCCAAAAATATGTTACTTGCAAGTTACTTGCCTCGTTCGATTACTTATTACTTGCAAATACTTATGAATTATTTGGATATTTTATTCAAGTTTCTAATAACTATTTATTAGATAATATTGTATAAGAAAAGATTATGAAAGTTTATTTTGTTTATTCAACTGAGAAAAAACACAAAAGTTACTTCAAATAAAATATTTGTACCTATTATAAAGAAGAAGAAATAAATACATAAATGTTTCGATACAAAATATTTTTTATTTCTTATAATATATAAATATATTTTTAAGACTTTTGTTTCTATGGTCTAGTTATCGTTTTTTTCAGTTGTAAAACAAGTAACAAGTAATATCAAGGCGAGTCGATAATTTCTTTGTAATACTTGTTACTTGACTTATACTTGCAAATAGCAAAACTAAGCGACTTGATACTTGACTTGAAAACGACGAGTACTTAAAAAAACGAGGCGAATACGGGTCAAGTAACGAATATAAGGCGAGTAACGAGTATTTGTGCCCAGCCCTATATATATATATCTCTTAATTAATGTATGATAATTAAAATATTAAAATGCTAACTTCTATTAAAATTTGTGAAATGAAGACGGAAGTGTCAGTGTTATCGCCAAGAGTTGCGTTTTTGGATCACCAGCGATTGCTTCTCAACGTCGACAATAGCGCTATCAAGCAACGAATCGCCGCTTTAGCACAAGACAAGATTTTCAAAGACGGTAACTTTACTATTTGTACGTATTTCCAATTTTCTAGAACTTCATGAATAAACAAAATAAAAATATAGTACATATAAAATGTCAGGGAAATCATCAAATTGAAAATAGTGTGTATTTTTTACTGTTTTTGCTATTATTTGCACTTAGTGTATTTATTTACCACTGACAATACATATTACATATGCTCGACCAAATCATTATTCTTTAGCAATACGACTATACAAAGAAGTACTCGCGGCAATGCATGCTTCATCATGCGTTTACAAAGTTACATGAAATATACGTTAATCATGAATGACTTTAGTAGATGTTGCACCCTTTCTTAATTTTAAGGTTTGCATACTCCTTAGTAATTATTATATAATATATATAGGTCTAGGTACATAGATCACATGGTTGATAAATAATAGCCTGATTAATAAGCTAGAACAACTGTCCATGTGTTCACATATGACATAAGTAAACAAAAACATGTGAGTACTCATTAAACATTTAGGTTTATTGATAATTATAACAATGATTGCAAATTTAACAATTTCAGCTCACCAAGAAGCATTGAAGAGAGAAATAGAGAGACTTCGTCAAGTATATCATCAACAGAGTCTCAAGAAGATGGAGAATAATGTATCCGACCAATCGCCGGCCGATACCAAACCGTCCGTTGAGAAAGAGCAGCTCCTTAATGCCTAAAGCTGTTTCATTCATTAAGATCTTATCTCTTTATGGTGAAATAATTCTTGACTATAAAACCTCTTTTGTGTCAAGCAATTATTTTATCAAATAAGAAGACCTTTTTATTTAATCCAGTCACATTTTTTTATGTTGTGATGAATTTGCTTTGATGTTTCTGATTTTTTTTTATGGATTGAGAGGGGAAATTGGGAATGATATGTACAAAGAAATTAGCTGATTTGTTGTTTATTCAGTATATTTTGTTGGAGTGTCTAATTAAGCATTGTGTCTAATTAACTGAAATTGTTTGGAACATTTTTTCATCAGTTTCTTGCCAAACTTGGGGGGTAATCGAATAGTTAAAGATTCTCATTTTTTTGTGTCACATGCATGGATCGATCAAATTTTGATGTGTACCAAGAATCCATATAATACAAGATATTATTTTATACTTGGTTCTATTGACATAAAGCACCCATAGTTTTAAGATTTATATTCGAAGTGACTGAAAGCAATTTCACATTCCTTAAACTCACATACAAAATTATTTTATCATTCTTTGAAAAAAATCAAGTAATATTATAATGATTTCGACAACAAAGAAAAACATGTAAGAATGTGTGTAGAATGTTAACTTCCTTACGCAGGGCTTGGAGATGTCATGTATAATCTAGATGGCAATACATTTATGAATCTCATATACGATTTACAACACATGTTGCCCAAAAGGAAATTTACAAACACATAACGAAATTAGTGTAAATGGCGAAAATTACAGAGAAAAGGGATATTGGTGAACTTTTTTTTGTTTCAATCAAAACCTTTTGGAGAAGTTAGGTCAAAGGGGTCAAATCTGAAAATGTGGGGTGAAAAAAGGAAAAAGAAAAAGAAAAGGAAGAACGTGGAGACATCTGAGGCTAAGCTGTAAGTTCACGTGCTATGTTCCTTGGCCTGGACCACGATGGCCTCGCTACATGATTGGCTTTGTTTGATTTTTTTTATTAACAATGATAATAATGTCTGGTCAATACCAGTTATCTTGTAAGCATTTCCAAAGTAGAATGAGACGGTCAAAGTTAATTCTAAGGAAGATTAATTCAAGAGTGTTAAAATAAGAAAAATGGAAGAGGATAATTTTAAAAGACAGAGGTTTAGTGACTTAGAGCACCTTCAGTGAGGGTTGTACCTATTGGAGTTCTTAAAAAAATATATATATATATATATATATATATAAATATATTTATATATGTATGTAAGTATGAAGTCTAATATTTTGTGAAAAATTCTATTTTAAAGGTTTTTAAGATCGCCAATTAAAATTTTTTAGGATGAGATTCTCCAAATAATGAACCTTACATTTATCATTTTAAGAATTCTAATGGGTAGAATTTATCAATTCAATTGTAAAACTCTATTTTAGTGTGATTTTTACACTACAACTTTTTCAACTCAACCACAAAATCACACTATTTTAGTGCAACTTTAAAATTTCACACCAAATTTGATGTGATACTATTCACAACACTAAAATACTATTTATCTCACTAAAACACTATTTACTTTATTTTCTTTATAAAGTATATAGTTAAATAAATAACAAGAATAAAATAAATAAATATAATATTATAAAAAAGTTTCAGTGTAAAGTTTTGTGTTATGGTTGGAGAAAAAAAATTTTAGTGTTGAAACTATATTAAAATAGTGTGGTTTTAACACTAAAATATTGTTTATGGTTGAAGATGCCCTTAGTGATGTTGTGTTGGGATATATATGTGTCACTTTTCATTTTTCAATATTTAAACTGTATGTCAATGCCAATACCAAGGCCTTCCTCTAAATTTGTCTTCTTACTTTTTTACTCAAGTCAATCTTCTCAAGGTCTGAATGTTGTTCGCGGTTTTGATAATATAAGTGGTGCGAAATTAAAGTACGGTATAGTGTAAATGCGGTTCGTACGGTTTGTGCTATAAGTGCGGATTTCATAGAAAAAATAGTACGGTTTTGATAAAAGAAAGTAATATGGTATTATTAAAAAAAGTAATACGTTTAATTGAAAATGTAAAATTATTATATTAATACAATAAGAATTGAATTTTCTTAATAATAATATCTTACCATTTTAAAAAAAAATTGTAACTAAATAGAAGGACAAGTCACCAGTAGACCGCTCAACTTTTTTTTATTGAAAAAGTAATCCAGTTTTAATTGAAAAAACAGTGAAACTTTGATAAAAAGTAATGTAAAATAAATATAATATAAATAAGATTAAACATGTTTTACTTAGTAATAATGTTATAGTATTTTTTTATAATTTTAAATATTAAAATCTATGTTGCGGAATAGGGCGGTCTCTATTGAAAAAGTAATGTGGTTTTGATTAAAATAGTGTTGCGGTTTGATAAAAAAATGTATTACCGTTTTGATGAATAACTATTACCATTTTGATAAAAACAATATTAGTGTTTTGATTAAAAAATAATATAAAATTAATATTTTAATAAAATTATAAACTAAATGTGTTTAATTAGTGATAAAGTCAAAATAGTTGTATTTTTAAATATAATTTTAAAAACTAAAATTAATTTGAAATAAATTATAATATATTTATTCTTGTTACTATATTGATACTTTTAGTACGTACGTAACATATGAAATCCATAGCTAAAATTTATTAAAAGAGTCTATATTGATACTATTAGTACGTAACATTCAACCGAACACTAATCGTTTTGCTAGAATGTTAATATTCAGAATTTTAATATTGCAACAGTATACATTAATGTGTATATTAAATAATAATAAACACTAATATAAAAGAAAAACGCATATGACCGCATCAAAATTGAATCTATGAAATACATATTTATACCCATTTTTGAAAAATACATATTTATACTTTTGTGTATCTTTAATCTTTTATACTACAATGAAAAGTAAATTAACATTTTTTCTGTTATCTTCTTTTCATTATTCATTTTCAAGAATAATTTCAGTGATATTTCATCTTCTCTTTCAACATCAAAATAAAATGAAAAAGAGACAAATACAATTTTAAAATGAAAAATTTTAATATTACTAAAATAGTTTAAAACTAGTTATCAGTGAAAATAGTACACTTTTGTTTGTAATTTAATTTTTATCATTAAAATATAATATAATTTATTTAAAATAAATCTTTGTGAGTTTCGAGAATATCCTTATTCATAGGTCTGAAATCCACATCTATAAATTGAAAAATCTTAACGATCAATCATATAATTAGTTGTTAGAATCAATAGGTCTTCGAATCGTTCATTTTAAAAAATTGAAATTGAAATCCTTTTAACGGGATGATCATATAATACTTCTCAAAAATATTTTTAGGTGAAATCAAAAATATTTTTAGGTGAAATCTCCACCTCATTTTTATATTTGATTTGAATTTCTGTCATTTCTAAAATAATCATTTTGTTATTTTACTTTCTATATTTAGAAAAGAGAATATCATTCTTACATATTAAGGGAAATCCATTGAAGAAAACTCTTACAATATTTTATAAAGAAAATAAAACAGTACACATCCAAGAATGAACAGAACCCAATGAGGCAAGATATGTATACTACCGACCGTACAGACCAGGCGCACACTAAAAAATACCAGGGATCTGACAGATGTTTTAAAGTCTAAACGGATTTGAAGTTGTTTAAAATTAAAACTAGCTAACTAGTCTCAAAGATGACTAATAAATGTTAATACAATATGTAGTGCTAATTAAGACTCACAGATCACAACCGTTGATTACATTTCCTAGAACGAAAATTAAAGAGATTCGATCATCATTGTTTACATCAAAAACAAAACGAGACTAAAATGGTATCTGTTCAAATGAGCTCCAAAAGCTTCACCGATCTGCAGAAACCTACAGGGAGAAATAAAAACATAATATAAAGTTATATCTCCAATCAAAGAAAGAGGGCAACGTTATATTGGAAGTAGCAAAAGACTGGCACTGATCACAGCCGTCTGATTACATTTCCTAGAACGAGATTAAACATATTCAATCAACATTGTCTACATCATAATATAAAGTTATAGCTCCAATGAAAGAAAGAGGGCAACGATATACTGGACGTTTGAGAAAAAGTGAGTAGTAAAGTACCTTAAGAGCATCTCATGTCTCTTCTGTAGCAGTAGCAGTAGCAGCAGCAGTAGCAGCAGCAGCAGCAGCAATTTCAGAAGTCTGTTCATTCTTGCTTTCAGAAAGTGTTTCTCTACAGATCTTCACTTCATTTTCAACCTCGATCAATCTCTCGTTTAGCAACTCTACTGCATCCATTTGCTCTTCAAATACTCTAAGACAGTCATTCCCAAACTCCTCGATTTGTCTCTCTATCCGAGCTCGTGTCATCCTGTCTTCCCCTTCTTGCTTCAATCTCAGCTTTTCAATTTCAGCAATGCTCAGAACTAAACCTCCAGAGCCTTTAACATCCTTGTAGACAGGTTTTTCATCACGCAAAGGGCAACGTTTCCTGTGCTCAGCTGATGCCTTTTTGGTTTCTTTCAAAGCCTTCCTATATCCTGCTAACACACTTGTCATCATCCTAAGCTCACTCTCAAGCCTATAGATCATTAAATCTTTTCTCTGTTGCTCCTCATACTTGCTTCTTTCAAGATTATGAATCATTTCATCTTTCCTTTGCAGCTCGCTCATCAGATACTCCTGGTTCATCTCAGACTGTGCACGCTCTCGCTCCTTTTGAGCACATGACATCCTAGCTTTTTCAGCCCACATCGCAATCTGTTCCACGCAGACCTCAACCGGAGGCGGTTTTTCATCCCAAGATGGTTCATCAGTCCTCAACCTCTTACTGTCAGGGGGGTTATGATGATAGGACATATCATTGTCGTCATCAATCTGCCTCTTGTTGTTAATATTACTACCTGAACCCATAGACATGTGCATGTCAACCCTAGATGCAAGGAAATGACCACCAGTCGAGGTGCCATGCATCTGTAACCCAGAGGCATAACGTAACGGAGATGCATCTCCTAAGATGAGATTCTCTTGGTCAACTCCATGAAGAGAGTCCCCATTTGGGAAAAAGGGAAAACCTCCTTCATGCTTTTCTGTATCTTCCTCTTCTTCCTCAAGATCTTCAATCTGTTCGTCTTCTCCCATTTCCATGGGTTCTTCTTCTATTATGTTCTCTTCCTCTCCTTCTCTACCACTACCAAGATCACAGCGGCGAAGGAAGGAACCAGCCTGTGTGTCTTCATTCCATGACCACTTTTCATCCTCTTCTTTCTTGTTTCCCTCAACATCCATTGGCTGTTCCTCAACAGGACCTTGCTGCTCCTCAGCTACCATTTCAGACACTGTCTCTTGCCCAAGATTCAATTCAATCATATGTTCTTCCACATAAGTCTCTTCTTCCTTTGACTCAGTTGCACAATCATCTCGTCCTAAATCAGCAGCACCAACATCTTCTTCCTTTGACTCAGTTGCACAATCATCTCGTCCTAAATTAGCAGCACCAACATCTTCTTCCTTTGACTCAATTTCACAATCATCTCGTCTTAACTCAGCAGCACCAACATTTTCTTCCTCCTTAACCTCCACACAATCTTCTTTCGGAGACTTAACCATAAACTCAACCTCCTTAACTTCATCCTCCTCCTCATCATTAGATTCTTCCTTTAGTAAATCCTCTTTCTGGCTTCTAATCAACAGCTGCAGATGAGAAGCAAAGAAACAATCACCAAGCGGAGTATCAGCTCTCAGCTCTTTCTCAACCATGAACCAAAGCAATGCAGCCCAATCAAGCTTCTCCAACTGCTTCTCCTTAACATCCTTTCCCCATTCAACCACCTCTACAGGCATAACCCACATATCATCAGTATGCAGCAGAACCCAAGTCTTTATAATCTCATCAACAAACTTAGCAGACTCATCCGTCTCCAGAACTTCCCTCTCCTCATCACTAATAACAATATCTTTCTTCTTAGGCAACTTCAAAGCTCGAGCCAAATCAGCACGGGTCACGTTAACCCTAGCCCCGTTCACATAACTACACCTACTCTCTGGACTATAATAAGCCACAAGGTTCGCTACAAGATCCTGACGAATATTCTGATCAAACTCTAAATGCAAAAACTCCCAGATCCCTAACGTCCTCAGTAACTTCTCATGGCTAGCAAAGTCTAAAGCTTTACAGGGGACGAAAGGTATGGGCTTTAGGGTTTTCAAGAGTACCTCAAGCTTCTCCCTTGACTTCTCTTGCTGCTTACGTTTCTTAAGAAGCCCTTTCTTCCGCTTCCCCCCTCCACCGCCTCCGCGTCGGTAGACAGATGAGCTTACGGCTTGTGTGGCGTCTGCATCGTCCTCTTCGTTCTTGCTTTCTTCGATCGATGGATCTGGTTGCTGATCTGACTCCTCGAGATCTCTCTGCGTTGATTCTGGAATTAGGGTTTCACTTCCTTTCTCGGCGGTGGGTTTCTGGGTTAGATTAGGGTTCGGTGGAAGGGTTTCTGGGTCTGTAACTGGATCTTGAGTGGGATCTGACGGCGAAGCCATGGCTGATTTTTTTTTCTTTTCTCCGGGGAAGAAATGAGTTCTCTTTCAAGGGTCGCGACGACAAATCTTCGAAGTCTTTCACGAGCTAACCAATCGGGAAATGACAGGTCACCGATCCGAGCAACTAGTCCCAATCCCTTATGTGGGCTCTAGTAACACTCCTTTAATGGGCCGAAAGTTCTTAAAAGACGCCCAAATCATTAATAGCTAGAATCCAAATATTGCACAATATACCCAATACCTTTCGAAAATTCCCAAAATAGTCGTCACGAGAGAAATCTTTCACAAGGAAATTAACCATTCGAGAAGTGACACGGCATCATCCCGAATTAATAAAAGTTTCTAAAAGAGGCACAAATCATTTTAATCGCTAAAATCCAAAACTTTCATAAAACACCCTGATATTTCTATAATTCACGAAAGAGTTCAAAATAGTCTGTCAAGTACTCTTTCGACTCTCTCTCACTCATTGCGTCGTGACTGTTATAGATCTTCCAGCTTCCCGATACCCTTTAACGGTAACTTTTTGGCGAATCAGCGACTTTAAAACTCTCTTTACCTTCTTTGTAACCGACTCTCATTTACTTCATCTTCCTAATCTCTCCTCTTTCTCTCTGCTGAAACGATTATGACTCTCCCCAAGTGTTTCCATCTTTATCTCTCTCTCCTCGCCGTGACGGCGACAATATTAATGGCCGTAACAGCTGCGCAGGCCGGGGGTCAAGTGCTGCAGGCGGAACTTTGGTGCGTAGCGAAGAACAACGCGGAAGATTCGTCGCTACAGACGGCGATGGATTGGGCTTGTGGACAAGGCGGCGCGGACTGTGGCCCGATCCAACAAGGTGGACCTTGCAACGACCCGACGGATATCCAGAAGATGGCTTCGTACGTTTTCAATAACTACTACTTGAAGAACGGGCTTGCTGACGAGGCTTGTAATTTTAATAACAACGCTGCTCTCACTTCCATTAATCCCAGTAAAGTCTTCCTTTTTTAAAACATTGAAATCTCTGTCTCTCTAAGATTCAAAGTTGTTACCTTTCTTGGAGCTTGTTGGAGTTGTTTCTCATGTGTGTGTGTGTTTTCAGGTCAAGGAACTTGCAAGTACCCGTCAAGGTATGACGTTTTTTTTTTAGTGATGTTTTCGAATTGCTTTTGATTGGTTTTGAGTTATGTGAAAGATTGTTTGGTGATTCGAATTCTTAAAGTTTCCTTTTTTAAACTCATTATTAGTTTCCTGACCAAGAGCGAATCTTGTTTTGATAAGAATGAAGTTGTTTCTTAGATTGTTCAAATACATAAATTAATGTCTTTTGTATATTACTTATTGGGGATTCACTTTGTGCTGCTTTGTTCTCTGGTTTCTTCACATCTATAACTTGTCTTAGTTGTTCTGTAATCTCTTCTTATTATAACTGAAGATTACTCGTTATTTCTGTTGGATGTTGGCAGTAAGAGATTGAGCAATGGTCGAGTCGCGGATGACACTTCAATAGGTGCAGGACACGCTGATATGAGCCGTGGCAGACGAGTTTCCAACACTTGGATCTTGTTGGCCTTTAGCATTTTGATGGTGACACGGATGATTCATGTTTAGGCCACAAGCACATTGCTCGTTGCTGATGAGGAAGGTGTTATTTTGATCTCTCCCAATGTACCTTTGAAGATAGGTCCCTAATATCTAATTTTCTGCCATCTTTTGGCTTTGTGTCCTTCCAGTTCATCCCACTTGGAGTGTGTTTCAGCATGTTTTTTTTATAGTTTCAGTTGTATTGTGTATTGATATTTCTCTTTGTCAACGAATATATAATGTTATCAACCAAAATTAGCTGATACATTTGATCTGAAATTCTTGATATACACAGTAATAGGCTATTAATTTGTAGATTATCTATCAATCATGCAAAATAAAGAAAGAAAGAAAGAGAAATCACATTTAGTAATATAGCACCGACATTCCACCAAAAGTCTACACTTAAAAAAGCAAAGAAACTTGAATGGCGTTTCCTTAATGTACATAACATTGACTAGATAGATGTCAGAAATAGGAGTACAAACCAAATAATACAATGGGCCTGTAGTCTTTTCTGCAATAGTATCACCTGCTCAGTCCAACAAGAGACTCTGGAATACATCCCGGTTGGTGGAAAGTCATGTCAACACTGGTTAGCTTGAAGGTGACTAGTAATAGAGAGAATTTCATTGTAAGTCACTTCTAAACTATTAAGACTGAAGTACAAATAGTACTTACCCCTTATAGTTGCACAAAAATTACAAGAGATTGCTACTGCCATTATAATGCACCGAAAATTTTGTTTGGGCTTTCACTAACTGAATTGTCGATTTTAAAGAAGAGCTAAACTCTTATTTTTAACTTATTTTTTGGTCCAGATATTTGATCCATATTGTCTATTTTACCAAACCCAACAGATTTATACATTTAACTCTTCTTAATAATCAGACCTAATTATATATATTTCCTTCGACAATTAACATACATCCGAAAAACAAGTCTTATAATTACGGTATTCCAAAAACAAATCTAACATATCACATATTTCCTAATTATACACATTCAACATATCAAAAAAAGATATCAAATATTACCAACCCACTCACCAAAATCTTTCAACAACTTGCCAACCAAGTTATGCTTATCCCATTGATAAGAATATTCTTCTTTTCCCTATTAGACAACCAATAAATAATTTACATTAATATTGATTTAAAGATATTGAAGCCTAAAGATACGTTAGTTATTCTAACAGAACAAAATCTACCACCTAATTATTACGGCTTAACCTATTCACAACCAATTTTCGACCACCAGTATATATAACTTTACCCTCTACTCTCGAAATCATATCAAAAAGATAAAATCATCAACATGTCTAAGATGACGACTTTTGCTCCTCTCACAAAACCCAGACCTTTCAAAGACAATTGGCGAGTTCAAGTCAAATGTTTACATTCATGGAAGCAAAACACACCTTTTGCTGGTGACACTTTCGAGATGGTCTTAGCAGATCAATGGGTAAGTTTCCTAACAAACGTTCCATCCTTTCATTGTATTACTAATCTCACGGATCTAATATGACTGTTTTTTTTTCTTAGGGTAACAAGATCCATGCAACTAGCAAACGATCTCTCATGTAGAAAATTCAACGTGTCTTACCTACAGATTCATGGGGAGTTATTGAAAACGTTACCGTCACTGCAGCTGGTGGGCAATATCGAACTACAGACTACAAATACAAGATGGTTATAGCAGAAGACTCTGTGGTATCAAGGTCAGATTTAGATGATGATAGATTTTTCTTATTTCTTCCTACCTATGGAGAAATTGAAAAGAGGGTAACAAAACAGTCAGCTTTCCTCATAGGTAATCTCAAATTCAATTATATTCGTATTGTAAAAAGGATTTGTAAGTTGAGATTTACCTATCTTTTTTTTTTTTTGACTCGCAGATGTTATAGGAAGAATTCATGATCTTGGTGATGTACAGACCGTTCAAGTTTCTGGCCAAGACAAAAAGAGGGTTCAGTTTCGCTTAGTTGACACAGAGTATGTTTTATAAATAAAAATACTTCCCGTCTTAAACACTTTATTTGTAAAAACTTGCTTCCTACCCTAATAACATGCTTTTCTATTGTTAGAGGAAACAATATTGCATGCTGTCTCTGGGGAACATATGCCGAGCAACTAGAACCCTTTTCTGAGGCCGGAAAGGATCAAACAATTATTTGTTTGATTAGGTTTGCAAAAATCAAGGAATTTCGAGGTAGCTATTTTCATTCATTTAAATAGAAATTTTATTTTTTTACTTTTGGCTAATATATTACATTTTCTAACAGGAGAGGTGCAAATCACTAATGCTTTTGATGCCTCACGACTTTTCCTCAATGCAGTTATCCCGGAATTGACCGATTTAACTCAGAGGTTTTTTTCTGTTATGGTTCCTCAATGAAAATCGTTATCTCATTCTGATTTAAATGCATTTTAGGCTCTCAACTGGTGATCTCTCTGTTTCTCTGGTCGAGAAACCGAGTGGGAAGAAGGATGGTAAAAGAACTTTTTATAACTGGAATGAGGCTGAGATCAAAACAATTTCAGAAGTCGTTGAGGCCAATCAGGTACATTATACATTTTTGGAAGTGTTATAGCACTCTTAATGGTTAGAAAGATCTAAACTACAATTGATTTTTATTATATATACTCTTTAGGTGGAGATTTGCAAAATCATATGTACTGTTGAAGCAATAGATACAGATTGGTCTTGGTTCTACATTGGTTGTAACCGGCACCAAAAACGTGTCAATAAGTTACCCAAAATTGATTATGGAAGGATGACAAAAAAAGATAAGCATGCGTTTCGTTGTGAAAATTGTCGTTCTAATATCACTAATGTGGGACCTAAGTAAGTGATTATGAAAGCTAATCAAATTCTTGAGACTTCACAATGTATTCATTTCTGTGCTATCTATAATTACGTCCTGACTTTTTGTTTTATTTTTTTAGGTTCAAGCTACATTTGGTTGTCAAAGATGACTCTGCAACATGTAATGTAATGTTGCTTGGCTCTGTTGCTAAGTCCATCGTTGGAGTGGATTCTGAACAGTTATGGGATGGCTCTTTTGAGGAGGTATAATTTTTAATAGAAGGTCTTTGTGTTTACTAAAATCTTTCCCCGATAAAATAGTTTAGATTAAACACCATGTATTCCTACTTTATATCAGATTGAAGATCCAGATATGCTACCAGAACCTATCAATTCTTTGGTGGGAAAGTCTTTTTGTTTTGGGGTTTCCATAACCTCGGACAATGTCACAAATGGATGAGACACTTTTGTTGTTCTAGAGGTTTGTTCTGGAGATAAAGTTCTTAGTTTCCAGACTGACTCTCAATCAACTTCCGATATGGTCACAAATTCAGACACCATGTCATCTAGATCTGTAAGTATATGTTATTAGTGTGTACGTTTTCTACCAAATTTGTACTACATATGATTTTACTCTTTATTTTAAATGGATTTAGGTTATGATGTTGGATCAAATTTCCTCTGAGTGTCTAACTCCTA
Organism: Eruca vesicaria subsp. sativa; assembly: GCA_932364175.1. Taxonomy (NCBI): domain Eukaryota; kingdom Viridiplantae; phylum Streptophyta; class Magnoliopsida; order Brassicales; family Brassicaceae; genus Eruca; species Eruca vesicaria. The sequence continues at coordinate 24,073 of CAKOAT010207265.1, forward strand.
TAACAAAGAGAAAGGAAGATGATTCTGACCTACAAGACCTAACATCTACTACCAAGAAACAATGCACCAAGATAATCAAACAAGAGAAAACCAAGACAAACTAGGATAATGTTTCCAGTTCTACTTATGTTTCAAGTTTATGTTTTTCTTTGATTTTTTCGTACTTTGAATTTAGCCTAAGTTTTATTTTTGGATTTGTTTTGTTTTTTGTTGCTTCCTATATTTAATAATAAGCTGGGTTTTTTTTTATATCAAATGCATTTAAGTATGGATATTCCACCTAACTAACCAATACAACAATAAAGCTGTAAAATGAGGCTATAAAAAACATACCTGTCCAATATTAAGAGAATGAATGGCCGAACAAAGTTGTACAATATATGCCTCCTTATCACTGACGATAACTTCCTTGCGTCCTGAGGTTAATAAAATTGTTAGTTCAATAAACCATATATTTAACACTCTATAACATAATTTTGGTTTTAATATAAATATATTATTAAAGAAAGTATAAAACTCGAGATATGTCAATGCAAAAAACTATCTAGAATCCTGGTATATACTTCTAACGTTTAACCTTTGTCATTGATTTAAGGGAACAAAATATTTTGTAAATCCATATTTAACTCATGATTGAAAATTACCTCATAAGTTATAACATAATTTTGTTTTTAATATAAATATATTATTAAAGAAAGTATAAATCTCGAGATATGTCAATGCAAAAATCTTTCTACAATCCTGGTATATACTTGCTAACTTTAACTTTCCTAAATTTAAGGGAACAAAATATTTTGTAAATCCAAATTTAACACGATTGAAAATTACCTCCTAATTTAAAAAAAAAAAATCACGACTGATCTCATTCTTCTTTCTACTTTCTCATCTTCATCAGAAAAAAAGAAACCTTCATTTCTACTTACTTGAAAGACGAGGATGAAAAGGAAAAAAGGACACCAATCTCCGTTTGGAGTTCAACCTGCAACCAAAAATACAACACCATCAGTCAATGAAAGGCAGAGTTGTTCACATACTATCAGTTTTCGAGACATTCCCTTAGGATCTATATTTTATAGACTATTTGAGAATATTGAAAACCGAAATATTGTTGACAACACAACAACATATCAACAGATAGGCATGCTTTCACCACAAACACCAAGGAATAAACGAAGATTGGTCCTTGGTACGTCTTAAATTTAATATCTCAGTCATTGACACTCAAATCATTAAGAAACATGAATCTAACGGTTTTGTTTTTGGATTTCAAAAGGACTCGATCTGTTGAAAACCCAAGTGCTAGACACTCCACAACTGAGCAGTTGCTTAACATCATTATCAAGTAATTTTTGACTCATATAATTCATATTTGGTCGCAACTACTTCATGACTTATACTCATTATTATCATAATCTGCTCATTTTAAACAGGGGATCTACATAAGACGAGCTTCAATTCTATAACAACAAAGACATCAAACCAAAGACGTTCAACTTCACAGGGGTCAACACGTACTGTCCTGAAAGACATTACTAATACAGTACACTCACGTAAAACAAACTTACAGTTACCACCATCTACGCTCAATGAATCGACTAAGGACATAGACGAAGATGGTGATATAGTCGGAACAGATTTGTTTGGAGGTTTGACATACTGTACTTCCTTACGTTGTACACGATTTACTCTGAAATTGAAGCTAATAAATTTTGTATATGCAGGAATAGTTGATATTGATGAAGTACAAGTATTTGACTGTAGTTCTCAAGAGGATTCAGATTCAGAAAACGATGAAACTGACGTTGATGATCCTATGGATACAGAACCAGATCATGTGCTAAACATTACAACTGACTCAGCACAAAAACAACAACCAGCTCATGTGTTTGTGAAGTCTTCTAAACCGTCCATGAACCATTTTTCTCACTCTGATGGTAATGATTAGGTCCTAATTTTTTTTATAATAACGAATACTCATTTTTTTCTAAATTTTGCATTTTAATTTTTTGTTTTTGTTTTTTGCAGAGTATTTAGATGAAGGTGATCCTGACTACAGTTGTTCTCATTGTGGTGCTATCATGTGGTATGGAGAACGGTTAAATAAGCGACGAAATGCAAAGAATCCTACTTTTTCTTTGTGTTGTATGCAAGGTCAAGTGCAATTGCCTTTATTGAAAGAACCACCAGCAGTTCTAAAAAAGCTTTTGGAAGGAGATGATCCAAGAAGCAGGCATTTCCAGAAACATATCAGACCTTACAATATGGTTTTTTCATTCACTTCTCTTGGTGGTGCAGTACAAAGGTCTTTGAAAAAAGGTAAAGGACATAATATGTTTCAAATACAAGGAGAAAATTACCACTTAATCGGGAATTTAACTCCTCCTGATGGAAGTGAAGTGAAGTTCGGACAGCTATACATAGTTGACACAGAAAATGAAGTTGAAAATAGAGCAAAATGTTTGAGGTACTACAATCAACATTTCCCCCCATTTTTTGTATGATATTATAACTCATATATTTTTTTACTATGTTTTACAGCTCTGGAAAAAACAGGATCCAGGTCAAGAAAAAGGATAACCTCAGAAAAGACATCATTGACTCTTTGATGAAAATGTTGAATGAAGTTAATCCCTATGTTCAAAAGTTCAGATCAGCAAGAGATCGTTTTAACATAGATCCTGAAGATTCATTTCATATGAGGATTGTAAGTGAGAGGTTAAAGGATGGCAGGACCTATAACACACCAACAGCCTCAGAAGTCGCTGCACTTATTCCTGGAGATTTTAGTCTTGATATAGACAAAAGAGATATCGTTCTACAACAAAAGTCAGGGAAACTGCTGAGGATAAACGAGATTCATGCTTCGTATCTTGCACTTCAATATCGTCTTTTGTTTACATATGGAGAAGATGGATTCCGACTTGGTATTAAGAAAGGAGCAACTAAAGTTACGCGAAAACATAAGAAGCCCAATATCAGTATGAGGAAATTTTTTGCTTTTCGCCTGCATGAACGTAAGAACGAATCTCATCATCTTCTACATTCTAGAAGACTGTTTCAGCAGTTTGTGGTGGATGCCTTCACAACAATTGAATCTAACCGCATTCGATATTTGAAGTTAAACCAGCCTTCTTTGCGATCTGATAGTTATGACTCCATTAAAGAGTCTGAGAATGCAGGGAAAGAGGATATGGCTGAGCAAGGATCTGAATTTACGTTACCAGCTTCTTTTCTAGGGAGTCCTAGATATATGAAGAATTGTTACTTGGATGCTATGACAATATGTAAGCATTTTGGATTCCCAGATTTCTTCATCACTTTCACATGTAATCCAAAATGGCCAGAGATCACAAGATATGTGAAGGCCAGGAAGCTAAAGGCAGAAGATAGATCAGACATTATTTGTAGGATTTTCAAAATCAAACTTGATTCATTGATGGATACTTTGACGAAAAAGAATATTTTGGGAGAGACGGCTGCATGTAAGCACATATCGTACCCTTATATGTGCTTTATTTTCATTCTCCTTAGATGTATCCACTAAGTTAAGACTAATATTTTTTTTTGGTTTATTGCAGCTATGTACACAATTGAGTTCCAGAAACGTGGATTACCACATGCTCACATTCTCCTATTCATGAAGAAGATAAAGCCCACTACGACAGACGACATTGACAGCCTAATTTCTGCAGAGATTCCGAATAAGAAAGAAGAACCTGAGCTTTATGATATCATTAAGGATATGATGATTCATGGACCGTGTGGAGCTGCTAATATGAACTCACCATGTATGGAGAATGGTCGTTGCTCTAAGTCATATCCTAAATCATTTGCTGAGACGACTACTATTAATAGAGAAGGGTTTCCGGTTTACAGAAGGCGTCAACAGTCTGAAAACTATGTTCTGAAGAATGGAGTGAGATGTGACAATCGATACGTCATTCCTTATAATAGGAAACTATCTCTTCTTTACAAAGCTCACATTAATGTGGAGTGGTGTAACCAAACATGGTCTATAAAGTATTTGTTCAAATACATAAATAAAGGACAAGATCGTGTAACAGTTGCTGTTGAACCACCAGATCATATTGTTGCAAGTGAGCTAGGCGATGTCGAGCTTACTAAAGAGAAGATCGAGAAGAAAAGGAATGAACTAAAGGACTTCTTTGATTGCAGGTATAAAAACATGTTCAAGTGATTCAGTTTTTCATACGTTTTTATATAAACATGCAATCTTGATGTATATTTTTTATATTTGCAGATACGTTTCGACGTGTGAAGGAACATGGAGAGTGTTCAAATTTCCTATACACTATCGTTCAGTTGCTGTAGAGAAACTTAGTTTTCATCTTCCTGGGAAACAAGTTGTTACTTTCAGAGGAAAGGATAAACTGAAAGCAGTCGTAAGTCGGAAGCTCATTCAAAATACAATGTTCCTGGCTTGGTTCGAGTTATGTAAAATTGACTCTCTTGCAAGAACATTGACATATTCACAGATTCCAAACTTCTTTACTTACGATAAGAGGACAAAGAAGTGGAAGAGACGGAAACGAGGTTTTGCTCTTGGGAGAATTAATTATGCTCCTCGGACCCAGGAAGATGCTTACTTCTTGCGTGTACTGTTGAATGTTGTCAAAGGACCCACAAGTTATGAAGACATCAAAACTTATCAAGATGTTCTGTATCCGAGCTACAAAGAAGCATGTTATGCACGTGGGTTACTAGATGATGATCAGGAGTACATTGATGACATAATAAGAAGATCTTATGAAGGCACAGCAAGAGAACTAAGAAAAGTGTTTGTTATGATGCTTATGAGTAACACTTTATCAAAGCCGGAGACTGTCTGGGAAAGCACTTGGGAGTTATTGTCTGAAGATATCGAGTACTACAGGAGAAAATATTTTAACAGACCAGGTTAGTAGTTAACTTTTCCAGGTTTAACCTCAATTGTGTATCATGACATTTCTGTCGTTTACTTATATTTACTTTGCTTGCTGTTATTTTTTCTTTGTAGGTCTACTGCTGAGTGATGACGATAAAAAGAAGTATACTTTACTAGAGATTGAATCACTCCTGAGACGTAATGGTACTTCTCTAGCAAGGTTTACATCTATGCCTAATCCACCAAAGACAAGTAGTCATGATTCGAACGTCTTGGTATTAGACGAACGCAGCTATTGCCGCTCGAGTTTGTTAGAAACTCTTGATAAGGATATTCCAAAGTTGACTTGTGAGCAAAGGAAAATATATGATCAGATTCTTGCGGCTGTCAATGAAGCAGATGGTGGAATATTTTTCGTGAGCGGTTTTGGTGGAACGGGAAAAACTTTTCTCTGGAAACTTCTCTCTGCAGCTATCAGATCTCGAGGAGATATTGTTCTAAACGTGGCCTCAAGTGGAATTGCGTCATTGTTGTTGCCAGGCGGTCGGACAGCTCATTCCAGATTCGGTATTCCATTAAATCCAGATGAGTTTTCTTCATGTACCATGAAACATGGAACAGACCAATCTAATTTATTGAAAGCAGCATCACTTATTATATGGGATGAAGCTCCAATGATGAGCAAACATTGTTTTGAAGCTCTGGATAGAAGTTTATCTGATATTGTTGGAAAGCATGACAAACAGCCATTTGGTGGAAAGATTATTGTTTTTGGAGGTGATTTTAGACAGGTCTTGCCTGTTATAAACGGAGCTGGTAGAGCTGAGATTGTGATGGCTGCACTGAACTCATCCTATCTTTGGGAGCACTGCAAAGTGCTTAAGCTAACCAAAAATATGAGATTGCTATCGAGTGGATTGTCAGTAGAAGAGGCAAAGGAACTCAAAGATTTTTCTGAGTGGATATTAAAAGTTGGTGATGGTAAACTTTCTGAGCCTAATGATGGTGAAGCAGAGATTCAAATCCCCACAGAATTTTTGATTACGGAAGAAGATGATCCTATAGAAGCCATTAGCAAAGCTATATATGGTGATTCTACTTCATTGCATGAAAACAAAGAGCCGAAGTTTTTTCAAGAGAGAGCTATACTTTGTCCAACTAATGAAGATGTTAATGTTGTTAATGAATATATGTTGGATAAGCTAGAAGGTAATTTTTTTTCTTTTCATTCTACCTTCTTTATGCTTGATTCTTTGTCTCCTAATATATTTTTCTGTTTCAGGCGAGGAAAAAATTTATAACAGTGCTGATAGCATTGATCCTTCTGATACGAGTTCTGTAAACAACGAAGCTCTTGGTCCTGATTTTCTAAACACGGTTAAGGTTTCTGGTTTACCAAACCATAGTCTTAGACTAAAGGTTGGTTGTCCTGTTATGGTACTCAGAAACATAGCGCCTACTGATGGCTTGATGAATGGAACGAGACTTCAGATCACTGAGCTCATGGATTTTATGGTTCGAGCGAGGATTATAACCGGAGAAAGAGTTGGGAAAATAGTTGATATTCCTAGATTGTTGATAACACCATCAGACACCAGATTGCCTTTTAAAATGCAGAGAAGGCAGCTGCCTCTCGCTGTTGCATTTGCGATGACAATCAACAAGAGCCAAGGTCAATCGCTTTCTGAAGTAGGTCTCTATCTACCAAGACCTGTATTTTCACATGGTCAGCTATATGTTGCTGTTTCTAGAGTCACTTCTAAAAAAGGTTTGAAGATTTTGATTTTAGACGAATATGGCAAACCTCAGAAAAAACTATGAATGTAGTTTTCAACGAAGTTTTTGACAACCTTTAATATTTGAGGTAATAAGGTATGTGTCTTGCATGTCTTTATATGTCTTACACAGTTTTTATGTTTGATTGTGTCTCAATTTAATTAAAATAACTAATATGAATTTACATTGTTGTTCTTTCTAGGTTTGAGCCCTTGCATTTTCTCGTGAGCTGGAATAATGGTTGCTGATTCTCATCGTTTTTTTTAATGTAGGCAAACAATCTTTGGTCATTTTTTAATGTTTCATTTCAATAAGATGTTTTTATTTCTAAAGCAACAAATGTATGACTTCAGTTTGGTCTTTCTTAGCTATATTGAATAAACGTTGTTGTTTAATAAGATTGTTATTAACATAGAGCTTCATATACCACACTGAAACAAGCAAAAACAAACAGATAAACTTACGGCAGCCTATTCAATCTAATAACCTACGGTTCCATCTAAACTTAATGCAGGATATTCAATCTAATAACTTACTGTTCCATTCCTTAAAAAGCTTAAAACTAAGATGATATATCATAGATAGGTAAACACAGTAAAAACAAATAAAGAGAGAGACTTACATCTGATGAACTAGGAGAGATTCTCAGGATCATAAGCTATCAAACTCCTCTGGAACCGATCTCACTGCACAGAGAGGTCGAACAAACCTAAGAAATCTGACTTTCCCACTTCCTGTAAACTTGCTTTGTATAATAATGTTATGTACCTTTAATTTCCGATGACCTCCTGGAGGTTTGAGGATGTCGCAGATCGTGAGATTTTCTCCTCCGTCGAACACTACAAGCTCCTCCTCCTCTGTTTCTGACGCAGTGACTTTAACAAGGTTTTCAGTTGAAGATTATAGAGGGTACGGGATCTATATATCAAAGATAAGTGTCTTTCTATTCGACATCTGAGATCATGTTTAAAAAATCATAATACAAAACACAGATTAGGACAACTAATCGAAACAAATAAAGTTAAAACGAAAATCTATAAACTCAAACCTTTATGTCATGATCTTCATCTTGATTCCCTCACTTGATCCCAGTAATCCATCTGCCCAATGATGAACTGTTGGCTATCTTGATCGATCATGCTTTGCTGAAATCAAAACTTGATATAAATATAGATCGGAAAAATCAACGGACGGAAAAGTGGGAAGATTTTGACAGACCACATACACAGAAACTCAAACATAGATCGCGTCAAGAGAGAGAGAAAGTGATGTACTTACCAGAAAGAAAAGATCGGAAGCTTTGAAGAAGATCGCCATATCTCATGTTACGCACCGACAAAGAGTTGGGTTTCGATTGGTTTCTACGGGAAAACCAAAGTTGTTAGAAGAAATACATGTGTCTGTTTTCTTCCCGGAAAAAAAACATGTGGGCTTTAATTTGGGTTTTACTTTAACAAATGATTCATTTTTAAAATTTATAAGAGTATGGCCCAAATTAATCACCCTTTGTCAATTTAATTACTAAAGATATACTAGATAAATTGTTTTTATGGGGTTATTTTTTCAATTGGTTATATAGTTACTATCTATTTTGTTTTTTTCTAAAAGTTACATAAACAGCAATTTAAATGCCATTGTTTTAAATGATAACATTTATATTTTCTTATTTAATAAAACTTTAAAATCTCAGAAGAATACAATCTCATGCTTTAAAAATTCACACTCAACAAAATAAATATGACATCAATGTATAGTCACAATAAAATGAAACAATAACATCAATATTTTGAAAACATGCAAAAATATACAAGAAACAAATCTTTCAGTTCTTCTCCCTTAGCTTCTATTTTAACACTTCTTGCTACTGTCCATCCGCAGTGGAAAAACATCAAATCCGAGCCTTTACTTTCGGTTTGATTCTTCAATTCATTTAGTTTAGATGTCTTTGAGCATTAAAGAGAATATGTTATACAACTAGATCCAATGGATTTTACTACTTTCATCCAAGCGACAGAAAAACCACAAAATCAGCAATATAGATGATCAAGAAGAGAGTAAAAAGGCCAAGAAGAACCATCTGCTACTTTGACCATTAAAGAGAAATAAACTTCACAAGAAACATTCAGATAGACATCATTGATTCATGCATATATTAATAACACAAACATACCATTACATTCATAACATTGCATAAAAACATCAAGCACACGACATTACTGAAGCAAGTAACAACAACTGAGCAGACCTTAAAGTACAAGAACCAAGTACAAACCGAGAATACAACNCACAAGAAACATTCAGATAGACATCATTGATTCATGCATATATTAATAACACAAACATACCATTACATTCATAACATTGCATAAAAACATCAAGCACACGACATTACTGAAGCAAGTAACAACAACTGAGCAGACCTTAAAGTACAAGAACCAAGTACAAACCGAGAATACAACAACCAAGCAGACCTTGAGTTTTTCATCTAATATTAATGTAATTTTTGAGAAACTGGTATGCCCTTTTGAAGTAGTAACAGTCCTTGCAAAACTCTTTCATGTCATAACGGTCGCACTTTGACCCTGTTCGAATGTTAACCATGTTGATATATTAGTCTTGTGGTATTGAAACATTGATTTTGCTGAGTGAGAGCTTGAGACTTTCCCAGCATTTATCAGAGGTGGACATTTTCTTTGACCATTTGAGTTTATCTAAATACTTCATGCCTTTAAGATAGTGACCTCGGACAAGCATTAGCAAACCATAAACATACATACCGTTTTTATTGCCTCCAAGAGCTGTTAGACGTAGATGACGAAGACCTCTGCGTTCTTCCTTGTGGACAAAGTATTGTAACAATCCTTCAATGTAGAAAGCTTGGATGTTATGATGCTGTAAACAAAGTTCCTTCAACTTAGCATGTTCCTCGAGCATCAGTTTTGGCTCAGCAACAAAGTATCCGAGATCCATGTTTCGGAAATAGTGGCTGCGATCTAAGTTGGAGTCAGCACTATCCCCGTCGTAGTTGGAGTCCTCATTACTGTCCTTGGTGTAGGGGTCATCACTGTCATCCGAATTGTAGTTCTTCACTGAATTTTCAGAACTCATATTCTTTAGTTTTTATTTCTCTACTCTCACTCTAATGCTTTGTGTTGTGAAGAAGATAGATGATTGCTTAAATAACAAAGAGTAGAAGAGTATATGTAAAGATAAAACGATTTTTTCAAAGCAATTTCAGAGCTTTATTGGAAGTTTCATCCACTTACTTGAAAAACCAAATAACAGAGGAGGACTGAACTAGAAGAAGACAAATAAAGATGGAGTTGCAATATATCACTCTCTGCAATATTTCAAATAACACTGTTGTGCAATGTGGTGTTAATATTTTCGAGAAATATTTGTCTTGTAGAAGACATCATAACACTGTTGTGAATTGTGTTGTCACATAGTTTTCTTTCAAGAAAATTGGTTTTCAATAAAGTTTCTTTCAATATCAAGAAAAAGCTGATGCAAAAGTTCATAACACACTGATCAAAAATAACTTGCATGCATCTCCCTAGATAAAGGTAACATTGACATGCGTTGGTTCTTTGATATGAGTTGATACAAAAACAAGTTTCAAAATACACAGTCTTAATCCCAACAAAAACAAGCTAAATTTATACTAATACCAAATTGTTTTCCTTCGAATGTATAATGTGAAAAGAAACTAAGTTGTTTTCCTTGGTTTTTCTCAAGAGTGTGTATAACTAAATTTATAATTGTTACTCTGTAAAAAGACAAATTATATTTGGACAGAACTTTGATTTGGTATAAATGGTAATGGTTGGTTTTGAGGAATAGGAGATAATGTATATATATCTATACATTTTTATAAAATAAAATAATAATGAAGAATTGTTATTTGGAGTACCTCTTATCATCGGTTTAGCTGATCACACCTATTAAAAGTTTTGTCCAAATATACAACTTCATATATATACATTAATCGAATTATGAGTTTATTATCATAATCAATCGAGACAATATTTTATTATAAGATATAGTATAATAAAACAGCTCTTATGATTAAGATACTTGATATACATTATATGTGACCCGTACAATTTAAAAAAAAAAATTTGACAAAGGAAACAAACCCAGCCTTTTAAAGCAGAACGTTAAAATGTATTATTATATCATGTTGGTTTACATATATATTGAATAACATCAAAACAATAGAATCTAAACTTTTCAAACAAGAACAAAATATTATTGTATTGAACATACACCCGCACTGGCGCGCGGGTCAAAAACTAGTTTACACATTATAATACATTGTGGGACACTTTTAACTACTCAGACACTTTTATCTTCTTCCAACATACTTTTATCTTTTACCAACCTGTAAAAATCCGATACTACCCTTTTTCCTTTTGAAACACACAATTTTCTCTTTCTTTATCTTTTTCTTGTTTTTTTTATTCTTTTCCATAGTTGCAGAAGCTTAATCTGCGAATATACATATCAAATTCTTATAAAAGATGACAGAGAAGAAGAAGTTGAGCATCGGACTCATCGATTGTGTTGAAGACAGAAAAATCGATCTCGTTGATGTACGTGTGTTACGTGACGGTGGCGGTTGCTCCGACGATGTTGACGGTTGCTCTGTGGCCGTAAATGGCAATCTGGGATGGCAAGTCAGTTTAAGCAATGGGGGAAGATAGAGTTGATGTACTTAATATCTTGTTCGCAAATGGGGGCGTGTTGACCAGGAAATCAAGGGATGAGTAAATGGTTGGGGGAGAAGAGCCATGGCGTTTTGATTGTAATTGGTTGAACTTGTTAATTATGAGAAACATGTTTTTTTTTTTGTGTTTTGACTCTAATTGATTAATCTGTACAATATGTATAAGATTTGGAGATAAAAACATAAAAAATAAAGATTTCTTGGAAAGATTAATGAATCTATGAGGGAGTCCTAAAACGAAAATAATGACTTTATTACAATATTGCCACTCATTAGAAAAATTTAAACAAAAATAAATAAACGCATATCGAACCTGGGACTAGAGAGATGTAAGTGATTTTTTACCTGCTAGACCATGCACAATTAATTGTAAATGCTCACATAAACACTATATTATACATTTTCATTTTCTTAATATATAAAGTTATACAGTATTTGTTTTCTTACCCGATGTTGTTGTTTGAATGTGTACAAGTAGTATACACTTGCTGGTTTTAAGTAAACAAACTTGATACCATAAGATAATTTTGTGTTGCTTACATAGTCGTTGATATATGTTTATACATGTGTACAATTATTTTTGTGTACAATTTTTTGTCGATGTACACATGTACAAAACTATATATCTTTGATGTACACATGTTTTTGTTGCAAAGACTTCCACTTTCATGAATAGACTAATTTAAAAAGAATACTCAACCAAAATGAACATCAAATCGAGGAATATGGAATTCATTTCTGGTTGATAAAGAATTAGTGGTAAGTTTGTTCCATGTAGGAGTGCAAAATGTGAGTTTCTTTAAAGAGGTTAAATCCTTGGGAAATCGGTTTAGAAGCTGGAAAACCACAATTCCATTTAAGAAAGGGAGTCATAATGACATAAAAGAATGACAATAAGTTTTCAAAGAATATGTATATGTACATATGACCATAGAATCACCAGTGTACATGAACTATTTGTTGGTGTCCACATGTACACTGTAAACGATGTACAAATTTCTTGGTGTCCACAAGTACTTTGGAAACGATGTATAATAACCCAGATTCACTACTCACTTGTCTCTCTCCAACAACAATCACACTCCCTAGTAGCTATTCTCTCACAAAAAAATGGAAGCTTTGTGGACATTTTTTTTTACGTTCGCCAAAAGGGATTCCAACACAAAAGATTAATTGCCCATGTGTTAGTTGGAAATTCATAGAGACTCAAATACTCATTTTCTGCATAAGCAAAAAAATCTCCTTGTTACAAAAACCACGCAGAAAATTCAAAATAAATGTTTTATCTAGATCAAAGTTGGAAAAAATCAGAATCTAACAATTTCTTAAATGTGATGGGTACGGTTTGAGCTCCAGTTCTGGACAAACCAAAGGATGCAAAATAGAATTGTGCACAGATACATGAGAATGTTGGTGGAGAGTGACATATACGGCGGATAATATTGTGGAGACAATAGAGAAAATGCCATAAAAGAAAGCTCATATCTTTTTGTCTATTGATACAAGATCTGACGCCCATAATACCCACACACGGAGGTTCTAAAGGCGCGTGAACAAATGAAGAAGTTCACAGTGAAAGAATTGTTATCACCGTTTCCGGCCACAGAGCAACCGTCAACATCGTCGGAGCAACCGCCACGTAACAAATGTACATCAACGAGATCGATTGCTCTGTACACAATCGATGAGTCTGATGCTCAGCTTCTTCTTCTCTGTCGTCTTTTATAAAAGTTTGCTATGTATACTTGCAGATTAAGCTTCTGCAACTATGGAAAATAAGAAAAAGAAATAAGAAAAAGAGAGAGAAAGAGAAAATTATGTTTTCATAAGGAAAAAGGGTAATGTCGGGTTTTTACGGGTTGGTAAAAGAGAAAAGTATGTTGGAAGAAGAGAAAAGTGTCTAAGTAGTTAAAAGTGACTGATGATGTAATTATAAAGTGTAAAAGTGACTTACGATGATATTTTCTATTAGTAATAAGCATTAGTAGAGAGATGCCTGAAAGGACTTCATTTTCTTTTACATCTGCTTTTAGGGAAAAATATATTGCAGATTGAGGAAGAAACTACAATCCATACTACATGAATCATCGGAGGAGTAAATACGTAAGGTAGCTTCTTCGAATTTTAGTTAGCTTTTTTTAATATTAATTGTGCCAGGAGTTGTTATATCAATACTATTAAAACAAAAACACTTTTTATTTCATTCATTTATTATGTTATGTTACATATAACAAACTTAGTTATTATTAAATAAAAACATAATATTAATCTAATATTTAAATATATTTAAAATAAGATGTTAAAAAGATACTCTTAACTACTTTTTCAGATTACATTTTAACAATATCTTTAATATATTTTTATTTTAGAAATAAAAATTTATTTTTTAATATTATTTTAATAATAAAAACGTTAATATATTAAATTAATCTATACTATTATATAAAAAGTAAATTTTCTAAGTTGTCAACTTCTCCTTGATTTTAGGTAAATTTGTTTATTTATCTTATTTAAATAATTTCATATACAATTTATTATTTAATAAAAACGAATTTATATTAATAATATTATATTTTAGAAAATATGTTAATATTTTGTAATTTTGCTTATTTGTTATTTTTAATAATTTTATGAATAATTTATCATATACTAATAATAATTTCTGTTAATAATATTATACTTTTAAAAATATGATAATTCTTCTGTATTATACTGTTATCTTTAAAATATATCTTTTTATCATAGAATTTAAAAATTAAGTTAAAATATTAATAGTTAAATATAAAGAAAGCAATGTTGATTTATCAACTTCTCCATGATTTTATATTTTGCTTATTTATCATACTTTAATAATTTCATATATAATTTATTAAGTTATAAAACGAATGTATGCCAATAATACTAGATTATTAAAAAATAAGATAATTCTTACGTATTAGATTATTATCTTGAACATATATTTTCTATTAGAAAATTTAAGAGAATTATCTGATTTGTAATTTCTCCATGATTTAGATAAAATTTATTATAAATAAAACGAATTTCTATTACAAATTCTATTTTGAGAAAATAAGATACTTCTTATGTATTATATTGTTATCTTGAAAGTATATTTTTTATTAATGAATAAAAAATTAAGATAGAAAAAATTATTAAAATAAATTAAAGCAACACATCTGTAAAAATATATTTTTAAAAAATATTTTGTTATGTGAGTGTTGTCATTTATAATTAATTTTAAAACATAAATCATAATTTATTATATTGGTTAGAATTAATAAAATACAGACTAATAATAAATTGTACGAAAATTATGCCCGCATGTGCGGGCAAAACACCTAGTTATAAATGAATATTAACTCATTTTGATTCTTAGAATAAGAACTAACTTTCTATAACATTTATATATAAATATATCATATTTGTAACTAAAAATTACACAAAATAATAATTATAATATAATTAATCAACTTTATAAATTATAAACTAGATGAATTACATTTAAAAAATAACATAATACTACCATAATATATTAAAAATGAAATAATTTTATATTTTAATATACATATCTAAATTAAAATATTAGGATATAAAAAATTAACATTTAATTATATGTAATTGATACACAAAATAATAATAAACATTATTTTTCAAACCTCCACCAATACATAATAATAAAATTATCATAGATAAAGTCTTATAATCGTTTATATATATATATATATATATATTTTTTTTTTATAAAATAAATATTAAGAATAGTAACTATTAATATTTAATTATATGATGAAACATGTTATTACTAATATTTTTTATGATTATAATTTTACGGGTTATTCCAATAAACAGACAAAATATTTATCAAATATAAAATTAATTTAACAAAATATAAAACAGAATATAAGTTATGCTTGAGAGTTCAAGTACCTATTGGGATATGGGTCGAATATTTTGAATCAAAGCTAATTTATATCACATCATAGGTGTCATAATATGTAAGTAGACATGTTTGTAAGTATGAATCAGATTCAAATATAACACATCGGATTTGGTATTAATTTGTACACATCCTAAAACCGATAAAGTAACCATATATTGTTTGGATTCGGGTTATATTGGTTTGGCAATCTAAAATCCAAAACCAAAACCAAAACAAAAGAAATATACTTATTTTTATAGAATTGAATATTAAAGTACTTAGTTAAAGTTTAGATAATTAATTTTAAATATCATTTTAAAATAAATATAGAACTGAATATTTAAATTAGATATTTATGTTTCAAATATTTATATTTATGATTAATTTGGACATTCAGATCGATTTAGATTGTTTTTCCAGATTTTTGGGTTTCTAGGTTTTTCGTTCGGGTCTCGCTAATAACACTTTGATTTGAATATATTTTGTACCACCCTACAAAACTCATTTTGATATATTTTAGATTTTTGACCGGTTACGGATCCAAATTTTTTTTGTTTAGATTGAATTTAGACGTCGAGTTATTGATTTTATGCACATGTCTACTTTATATAAAACAAAAATGCGGTCAAATAAAATTTTCACCGAAAGATGATCCTGCATTTTTAAAAGACTATATTTGATGCAATTAAAGAACTAAACAAGTTTATCCCACATTTCTACATGTATAAGAAATGCGATTATATAAAGTTTGTATCAAACATAAATCTGCGCTTTGAAAGTACGGGTCAAAATCTAGTCTAATTTATTAATTTAGAATCCTCTTTTTATCTACTATAAAATTGTCATTAATTTTTGGACATATTCAACACTAATAGTTAATATATACACGATAACCCTTTTAATATAGTTACTATTGACCGTATAACTTAATATAAACCAACCGTACTATTTACCAAGTAACATAATGTAAACCGACCTTTCACTATATCAAACTTCGGTTATCTAATTAACTACAGAACCTAACAGTAAAACTATGTGCAGGTTATATTTTTGATATACAGTGGTTTCTAGAGATGGCAATTGGGCTCTTCTATTTCGTCCCGTCCGGATCACTGCGGGTTCATTTTTTAGCGGGACGCGGCAAGCCTGTCCCGCGCGGAATGTGGTTTTGAAAACAGTTGCCCAACATGTACATCATTTTCTGTAGGCCTTCGCGGGCCGTCCCGCGGGACATGTGACAACATAACGATTCAAGCCACTCCAAAACGCTTCAGGCCATTCTATGACATAGTTCAAGTCGTCGATTCAATTGGACATAATTCATCAATCATTGTTTTCCTTATGTTTTATTCAAAACAATGGTTATGACAGAATCAACGACCAAAACTTTCTGCAAAATTAAAAATAGATTTTAGAAATACGAAAAAGCCCCGAGAAGAAATCTAAGAACTTTCCGAACAAGGGAATTCTGTAAACTTAACAATCATCATCTTGGGAATCATCAGAAAACCGAATAAAATAATCCACAATTGTCCAAATTGGCCAAATTAGTAAAACACGGTTGTAACGTCCAAAATCCCCGAGACGGTAAAACCGTTATTAAGGTCAAAAACAATAACCTCGAGATCAACGTCTCCTTACATTCTCCGAGCGGATCTCGGGTCGAGAAAATGAGAAACGATCAAAACCGAACAACCGACCAGCTCACCAATGGGTGAGCTAGCCGTGCCTAACCACGCCTATTTGCGAGCTAAACCAACCAGTCCAGCTCGCCAACAGGCGAGCTGGCCGTGCTTGACAAGCTCGCATGTTGGTGAGCTGAGCTAAACCATCCAT
Organism: Eruca vesicaria subsp. sativa; assembly: GCA_932364175.1. Taxonomy (NCBI): domain Eukaryota; kingdom Viridiplantae; phylum Streptophyta; class Magnoliopsida; order Brassicales; family Brassicaceae; genus Eruca; species Eruca vesicaria. The sequence continues at coordinate 41,218 of CAKOAT010207265.1, forward strand.
GCCCCTCGACTTGATATTACTCTGAACCGTGATCGTAACATCTCTCGTATTGTCTTGATCGTCTTACCGTTGGAGTTTTACGATAAAAACCATAAAATACCGGTTTTCTCGTAAAACCTCGAGTAAATCGTATAAAATGGCAACGGTTAAATGAAACACCGAGCATTGCCAAACAATACGATTAACTCGAGATATTTTATAAAAAAACGCTGAAGATTTGTTTTCTCGGAAAACCTCAAGTAAATCGAACAAAACGGAAACGGTTAAACGAAACATCAAACATTGCTAAACTATACGATTAACTCGAGATGTTTTATAAAAACGGCATCGTATCAGGAAAAGATCTCATCTAAAGTCGTAAAACGGCTAAATCGCAAAACGGCTCGGAAAGACCTAAAACACGATAAAAGTCCACTCACGACTTTACACGAGGTCCAGCCCAAAGATATGATGTCGGTTTACTCATTATTCGCAGAAGTGGGAAAATGTCAAGTTTGAAGATAAAATAGAAGTTTTCCGAAGAAAAATGGAAAGATCGAGAAAATTGGAAGATTTTCGATAAATGCGAATCAGAGCGGAAAAGAAAAGACTAACCGCCTAGAGAAGGAGTATATAAGCAGAAAGTCGAGGACAAGAGCAAGGGACACGATTTTCAGAGCTCTCGTCTCACAGAAAAAATTAGAGCATTTAGGCAATTTTCCGTTTTTGTTATCGAGCTGCGTCTCAACTAGGGTTTTAGTCTTAGGTTGCTAGAACTAGGAAAATCTCCGCCAGATCTTGTAGCCAAAGCTTTCACCTCGTTCTACCGTTCTTACGCAAAATCGGAATAAGAAACCTCTTTGCTCTCTTTTCGATTCTCATATTACTTTACTGTTTTTTTCGTATTTTGATTGCTTGCGTGTGGTTAAACATATATCCAAGACCTATGGGAAATTAGGGTTTTCCCTAAGTTCCTTTATTCACGGAACTCGACGGTGTGAATTTTGGTTCCCACATGTATCACACCCAAAACATATTAACATACAAAGTAAAAATAATTGCAAAAGATATTTTTCATTATCTTATAACTCATAAGTTTATAACCAATGTTTTAGTTTGGTGAATCCAAAAATTAAATTAAATGAAACAAAAATCAAAAATGTCAATCACAAATGAAATAAAAAGAGAAACCAAATCAAAACACTACGAAAGCTCGAATCGTCATCGTCGGAGTTGTAGTCGTCATCATCGGAGCTTGAATCACTATCACCGAAGCTCGAATCATCATCATCGCCCGAGCTCCTTACCTTTCCCAGGGGAAGTCACATGAATCGTCTTCTTCTCATTCGTTCTCTTGTTTTTCAGGTTAAAAAATAGAGAAAAAAAATGAGGGTCCTTATAATTCCGCATGACCCGTTTCTGTCCATCCCGCAAAAGACCTAGTCCCGCAAAAACTCATCCCGTGAGGTCCGCAAATTTGCAGATCTAGAAAATCTCGTCCCAATACGTTCCCGCGACTGTTATTTACAGGATAAACCCGCGGTCCTGATCTATAATTGCCATCTCTAGTGGTTTCATTATGGTTGTTTGGCTTAATTAATAGTTATTAACATCTTCCAGTTTGTTCTTCTGTTGGTGTTTCTCATGTTTTCGACTCTGTATATAGTATGATTTTTTGTTTTGTTTTTGAGTATTTCTTAGGTTCACCCCCTAGGGTGAACCTAGAGGTTCACCAACCAATATAATTTCATTGTTTTATATTTAGTATCTTTTTAAAAAAGAAAGAAAATATTGTTGAGTTATATTATGTTTTTAAAATAAAAAAATAAAAGAAAATAAAAAATAATATTAATTGCAAACAAAAAACTTTTTAAAAATAATATTTTTAACACCGTGAGTAAAACACTAAACCCTAAACCCTAATCCTAAACCCTAAATCCTTGGGTAAACCCTAAACCCTTGGATAAATCTGTGATTTAAATATTTTTGATACTGACACCAAAACACTAAACCCTAAACCCTAAATCATAAACCCTAAATCTTAAATCCTTAAGTAAACTCTAAACCCTTGGATTAATCATAAATCTTATGGTTTAAGATTACTCCAAGGGTTGAGGATTTATCCAATGGTTTAGGATTTAGGATTTAGGGTTTAGTGTTTTGTTGGGAGTAGTAAAAATATTTTTTTAAAACCTTTTTTACTTATAAATACTATTATTTATTTATTTATTTTTATCTTTTAATTTTAAAAACATAATATAATTCGATAATAATTTGTTTCCTTTTTTAAAAGATACAGAATATATAACAATGAAATCCTATTGGTTGGTGAACCTAGAGGTTCACCTTAGGGGGTGAACCCAAGAATTTCTCTTTGTTTTTATGCTTTCATCTGAGACTCTAACATATATCTTTGTTCCAAAAGTTACAAACTCTATGAGATTGACAATATTAGTTGGTTTCTTTTGTGTCAAGTCAATTTCAGTTTTAAAATATGAGATTTAGAATTTAACCTCTTATGGACATTTAAATCAATACTGATCACATGAGTTGGTAATAGACATATTTGAAAGGAAGTGTTGAGCGGGTATCTCTAAGAGTATAAGTTATAATGTATAAGGGCATTTCCAGTGGAGATTCTTAAGTGCGATCCTTAGAAAAAAATAATATAATAATATAAATAGTTAAGGATTTTTAGGCAAGCGAATCTTTAAAATCCTTCATTAAAGATTGAAACATAAGTAGTCTCGTTACTGTTCACAGGTTCCATCGACACGTGACGATCCGTGATTAGTTGATAATCCATTTTTTTATCCGGAAAATAATTAAAAAAATCAAAAATCATTTTTTTAAAGATCCCACTAGAGTAACACCATTATCCTTATTCTAACAAAAGAAGAAACTGTATGAAGAGATAGTTACAAAAAAAATCATTATTAAAACATTAATTACTTAGTATAATTTATTTGATTATTTTCATTAATCAATCAAACATATAACATTTCTATAAAATTGGATAAAATATTCTTTTATAAAACAATAGTCATCCATTTGGTATTGAAATATAAATATACTTTCATCTTATTCTATCTCATTAAATTATAATCATATTATAGAACTAAACTTTAATTCATGAGTTATTTAGAAAATATGTCATTAGAAATCTTTGAAGTTTTGATAATTCATAAGAATATTAATAATAAATCAATTTTAATTGTATTTAATTATAAAAATGTTGAAAATTTTAAAATTCAACGAAACCGATTAAATTTATTTGAACAAATGAACTAGAGTTCAACATTTTTTTTGTAGCCTTTATAAAAATATACTAATCACTTGGACTTTATAATATATTAGATTTTTATTATGTATAGTCCAAATTTGTTTAATATTTACATAATACTTTTAAATGTAACAAAAATAAGATGGCTCATAAATAATTTGTGATATACTGAATATAATTTACAATTTGTTATATATTAGTTTGTCTACTGTAATATTTTTTTGAAATTAAATTATTTCATTTGAAAAAAATAATATCACAATCAATGTCAATATCAAAACACCAAACTATTGCATATGAAACATAATAAATTCTTATCTATAATACATATTATAAGACAAACCAATCCTGTTATAGAGAAAAATATATTTTATGTAAAAATATATAACAGAAAAATATAAACCACGAAAGTGAAAAAGCCTTTAATATACTAATTATCTCAATAAAAGTGAAAAATATCCTCCCACAACGTAAACACCAATATCAAAATACAAGGAATATGTAAACACCAAAATTATTTAACATCAGAATAATCTAATCTATTAAAAGTGACTACACATCATTTCACGCAAACATCCCTATGAAAGCCCATCACGTTTTTTGGGTTGACAATTTAATCGGCTTTGTTTTCACTAATCTATAACTGGACCTTATTACCTTATATCATCTATAATCAAAACGAAATTCTTTGAAACGAAATAGTTTGTCGGACTTTTATTAAACCATCGCCAAGTTCACATATGAATAGCCTAGAAACCAGAATCTATTAAAAGTGAAGTATAAATGGGAAATAACCCTGACCTTTTCTCATTATTTACAGTTCTCTGCCACTGACTTTATCAAAAAAAGTTGGCTAATTAATCCACATCATTTCACGCAAACATCACTATGAAAGCCCGTTACGTTTTTTTTGGTCGACAATTTAATCGGGTTTGTTTTCACTAATCTATAACTTGACCTAATTAGCTTATATCATCTATAATCAAAACGAAATTCTTTGAAACGAAATAATTTGTCGGACTTTGATTAAACCATCGCCAAATTCACATATGAATAACCTAAAAACCAAAACTAATATATGACTGTTATGAATATTATGTGATATCCAATATGGAAAGTCCTATATTTACTTATTCTCCAAACACTACTTGTTTTCCAAATTAGATTTTCTCCTCAAAATATTGTAATCCTATGTAACTCCTCCTCGTACTGTCTGCTCAGAATAGCATCATAATAAAGAAAGAGGAAGACTGAAAATTGTATAAAGCAATGGTATTTAATTTGATAGCACAAATTGTCTTAAAATGAAACATCATTATAACACTCTTATTCTTAAAACATATCCATATCTTTGAGCTTCTAAATAAATAAATAAAAAAAAAAACAAGAGGAAAGAGCAAATAAATAAGGCAGTAGATATTGAGAAAGAAAAGAATCAAATGAAGTGGATGTTGTTGCAATTTGATGAAAGTATGGGGAGACTTAAGAGATTAGCTCGCAAGAACATGCTCCTGTCCGCGTCGATACCAACTCTCACAGTTTCGAGACATTCCAACTTTCCCAAGAAATGTCTCATTAGTTTAAGCTCTTGAAAAGAACCTCCATACTCTACAATCTCTAGCACTTTCACTTGACATGTCCATAAACAAGATATTACCTTACTCTTCTTCTTCTTCTTCTTGTTAGGAGTGCAAGCGCATGCATCTCCGCATTTATCTGTGACTCTGTGCACAAGACCCTGGAAAAACACCACCAACCAATCTTGACAATGTACAAACAACAAGAAGAAGAAGAAGAGAGAAGATGAGAAAGTTACGTTGAAGACAAGAGTGTGTAGATTTGGACAACTGTTAAGCAAAAGTGGCATTACTTGCCAACCTTTCTTCTTGTTGCTCTCAATAGATAAGTTAAGGAGGTTTTTGAACACCGGCATAGATTTGCAGCAGAAATGAAACGCCTATAAAATGTATATACAAACAAGGTGAGAGAGACCAGGAGTAGATTGAAGTGAGAGAGAGAGAGAGAGACCATACATACACATATACCTCAAGTGAATCAGGAGACAAGTGAAGGGTTGTAATGTTACTTATACCAACAGCTAGGTTTGTAACATCACCATATATAGGCTTGTTTGGGCGGTTGTGATGGTTGTTCCATAACTTGAGATTGAGTCTGACATGGAGAAGCGAATCCAAATCAAGAAAACGATAATCCATAAAGACATGACCGGAATAGTCAAGGTAGACAAGACTTGGTGCTTGAACACAACTTTCATCATGGAACTCTTGAAAAGAGTGATTATGAGGAGAATCACAGGGCATATCGACAGAGATCAGGAGTCGCTTGATGGAAGCACTTTCGACAGAGGTTGTGCAACATGGAGGATAAGGATCAGCAGCATCAGCACGGATATCAGTTACGAATAATTCTTCAAGGACAGGGCAGCCTCTGATGAGGCGGCGATAGTTGTCGAAATCAAGACCTCCAACTGTTAAGAGAGAGAGTGATTTGAGCGCAGGGAGAAAGACACGCTCGACTTCAAGACAATATTCACGGGATAGTGTGAGCTTAACCAGTGTGTTGCTGCTCGTTAACAACTTTCTCTCTAAATTAACTTCGAAACTTGTGCATTCCAAGTGTAATTCTTCCAATAAACCTCCCTCCATTGCACTCCAGATCCAACCGTAGACAGCAAGGGACTTAGAGCCTCCTCGATGACTCAGAGAGAATTTCTTGAGCATCTTGCTCGGACAGGGACAGTTTCTTAATGTCTTGTCTAGGAAATCTAAGAAGCGATGTGATGAAACACTTCCTACTTGTTCGTTGGGATACACAACCATTGACTCATCAAAGCTAAGAGTGTCTACGAGAGCCAGCAGATTACTATTCTTCCTCCATCTCTTGGACAGAACCGATGTGGAAACAGCTACCTTTGTCGGAACTAAAGACAGGATTTTGCCAAGAATCTCATCGGGTAAATCGCTGATTCGATCTCTATCTCTTCTACTACAACAACTCATAACTCTTCTACCCTACGCACTAAAAACAACTTCGATTAAGGAGAGAGAGAACGCAGAGCTTTTCTCAAACTAAATTAAATTATTAGTTGAGATACAAAAAGAAAACAAAAGAGTTATATGGACCCATAGGCCCATTTTTCTTTTTTCAAATGTGTCGGCGGATGGATCTAGAGTGGGCCTTTCGGGTTTTGGTTTCCTTTTCTTTTGGTTTAGTGATTTTCAGTTAAAAAGTGACTTTACAATATACTAGTGGTTGGTCCGCGCTTCGCGCGGATTGTTCTTTTTTTTATTATGTTATTCGAACTGTGTTTTTATGACATATGTTGTGTTCATATGTCTTTGGGTTTGGTTCTATTTCCTTAATGAATGTTGAATATGGACTGCTGAAATTTTGTGGGAGCAGCATACAACATATGATATAGGGATGTATCATATGCTTATCAT